>VZQC01004132.1:1181154-1272122 GCA_009823505.1 Rhizomys pruinosus | reverse complement strand
TTTGTTTTCTTTTTTCTTTGTTTTTTGAGTAGTTTATATATTCTGGAAATCAATGCTTTGTCAGATGTATCTGCAGTGAAGGTTTCCTCCCACTCTGTGGGATTTCTCTTCACTTCCTTGATTGTTTCTTTTGATGTACAGAAGCTTTTGATTTTGATGAGGTCCCATTTGTCAATTGTTGACCTTAATTCTTGTGCAGCTGCTGTCTGATTTAGGACGTCTTTTCCTACGCCTATGTCTTGTAGTCTGCTGCCAACTTTTTCTTCTATCACCTATCAACTATTATTCTTTTGAAGATCTGATCGATACCATTCTCTTGGGATTCTTCTCCTTCCTATATCCCTATGATGCAGAGGTTCGATCTTTTCATAGTTTCCCACAATTCCTGGTTGTTCCACTTTTGTGTATTTTTAAATTTTTCATAATCTTTACTTGAACTTTTTAGTTTTTCTATGTTATCTTTCATGTCTGATATTCTTTTTTCTGCTTCCTCCATTCTACTTCTGAGGCTTTTTCTGTTCCTTTCCTCTTGATTGGATAAGTGTTTAATTTCCTTTTCTATTTCATCTTGTGATTTCTTTAGTATTTCCGCTTCCTTTTGGAGCTTCTCAATCTCTTCCTGTAGCTCTTTGCTTTGCTGGTTGGTTTCCTTTTTTATTTCAGCATGGGATCTTTTCAGTGTTTCCAATTCCTTCTGGAGTTTGTCATTTTTCTCCCTCCAGTTCTTTCTGGCATTTGTCATTCTCTCTCTCTAGGTCCTTCTTGAGTATTTCGTTCTCTCTCATTAGTTCTCTAACTTGTTCTTTATATTCTTTGATATCTTTGAATATGTGTCCAATTGTTCCTTTAATATCTGTGTCCTAGGCCATCCCCAGGGGCATCCAACTATAGGAATTTTCCTCAGGGTTGGTAGAGCTTGATGTGGAATTATCCTGCACCTTTCCCATGTTGTCCCTTTGTAGTGTCCCTGGCATGTGAGTTTCTCTTTTCCTGTATTCCAATGTGAATCCCAAATGCCTCTTCACCATGTTGAAGGCTAGCTTTTCTTGCCTTCTTCAGATGCCTTCATTGTTTGTTTGTTTGTTTGATTGATTGATTTGTTTTTCTCCTTGTTCATGGAGTGTTGATTGTCTAATCTGAAGTTTCTCTAAAGACTCTACTTGGGGGCTGGAGAGATGGCCTAGCGGTTAAGAGCGCTTACTGCTCCTACAGAGGACCCGGGTTCGATCCCCAGCACCCACATGGAGGCCAAGAACCGTCTGAAACTCCAATTCCAGGAGAACTCCAGTTCCAGGGGAATCCGACACACTCTTCTGACCTCCGCGGCATTGCACGACATGGGTGCACAGACTTGCATGCAGACAGTACATTCATACACATACAGAAATAAAATTAATAAAAAAAAAGACTCTACTTGGACACTCCTTCAGCAATTCCAGTTGGTTGGGGTGGGGTTGGGGGTATACGCCTAGTTTAGCCTGCAAGACAATGATTGAATTCCAAGAAACCAATGAAACAATTATCCAACAGCCCAGTGATAGAATTATCCAACAATCTGTCTGGTTAAAGTGCCCAATCCTATCTGTGCTTAAGGTGGTCCTGGGAAATGCCTGATCTAAGCTCTGTGTACTCACTTGGCTAGGTGCATGCCTTTAATACCAACACTTGGAAGTCAGAGGCAGGCAGATCTCTGTGAGTTCAAGGCCAGCCTGGTCTACATAGCCAGCCAGCTGGGACTAAAGGGAGACCCTGTCTCAAAACACACACACACACACACACACACACACACACACACACACACAGACTAGCATGGTGGTGGACTCCTTTAATCCTGGCACTTGGGAGGCAGAGGCAGATCTCTGTGAGTTCAAGAGCAGCCTGGTCTACAGAGAGAGTTCCAGGACAGCCAGAGCTACAGGGAGACCCTGTCTCAAAAACACCAAAAATGAAAGAAAGAAAGAAAGAAAGAAAGAAAGAAAGAAAGAAAGAAAGAAAGAAAGAAAGAAAACCTCAATGATCCTACCATTTGACCCAGCCATAATGCTTCTGGGTATATATTCAAGAGTCATCCAATTACAGAGAAAAGTGCACAACCATGTTTTTTTTTTTTTTTTTTTTTTTTTTTTTTTTTTTTTATTTTTTTCAGCTCTTTTTCACAATAACAAAAAATCTGGAGCAACCCAGGTGGTGTTCTACAGGAATGAAACTTTGCCTGGCTTGAGGCGGACCTGTAAAACCTGTCCCAGAGGAACTTCTGAGAGTTATCTGATATCTCCATGGGCATTCAAGTTGTCTCTGTGAGTTATCTGTAGCTCTGTTAGGTCGGGGTATTGCAGTTTTTCTGCCTCGCCTATCTCTGCAAAGTTCCAGACCCGGATGGCCCCTTCCCTTAAGGTGTTGAGCAAAATGTCACACCTATAGCTTACTGGTTGCACAAACAGGAGCTCTGCAGCCCACCAGTAGGAGCCAAGGTGGCTCACCCTTCCCTTCCTCCTGCCCCCCCCCCACTTAAGCACATTGCTTTCATGAATAAAACTAAGTCTATCTCTCAGACCTTCTCTCTGAGTCCATCTCTTTCATTTTATTTTTGGATGACTTCTCATGGTCCCCTCCCCACTCCTTGCCAGAAGCACAGCCTAGGAACTGTCTCCTGCTGTTAGGAGGTTTGTAGCCTTGTGAAGCTGCCAGCTTGGTTCTAGGAGGGAAGAATAATGTGTGGATTGCAGTCACGTGATTAAGGATTAAAGGACCAAGAGATGATATATTTAACCACTGGTCCTCGACTGATGAGTGGATAATGATAATGCAGTACCTCTACACAATGGAGTTCTATGTAGTGGTAAAGAAAGATGACATCATGAAATTTGCAGACAAATGGATGGAACTATAAGCTGTTATGCTAAGTGAAGTAACACAGTCACAGAAACAAATAAAACAATGTATGGTGTCCCTTATTTGTGGATGCTAGCATCAGATCATGATATGTAAGTCAAGCTTGGTAATTTTCTGGAAAAACAATACCACATCCTCTGCTGCTACTATGGATATAGCTTGAAGTTTATGTCTCTATTGTCCTAAGATCTAAGATTTATGAGAAAGAATAAATCTCTTCTTTAAACTACATTAAAACATACTTCAACTTACTATGTAACTTAGAAATATAAAGTTATGTTTCTGTTTGACTGTTAAAATGTTAATCTCAAATGTGTCTTGAAATTAGCCTCTAGTTAGTTTATTTTCAGACTCTGTCATTTTGCTATAACTGCGGAGGGCACATATGTGAAGTAATATATAATTATGGGGAACAACAACAACAAAAGACTTTTTCAAAGAACTGACCAAACCAGTAAATTTATACACTGCAAAACTTTTTTAAAAAAGACTAGGGAAAAGATGCAAGACAGGACTTTATATGTATGACAGAATGAGAGTGCTCTAGAGTGTTTGGGGGGGGTTCAGAGAAGGGGAAATATCTCTAAATTTGATTGGGAAAGGTTGTATGGAATGTACAAAAGCTCAATACAAAAGAAAAATAGATAAAACAAATGCATATATTTTACTAATGGTGTTATATTTTATTATATGGATGTGCCTGTTTCAAATTGATTCCTTAATATTAATAACCTTGTGTTAAAAATCTTTTCACATGAATCCTTAGTATCCTCATCCTACTGTTTACTTACAATACATTCCTGAAGCCAGAATTACTAGCTGACGATAATAAACGTGTTTGCATTCCTCCTCATATGCATTGCTACTCTACTGATGTTACATAACCACTGATGTTACAGCACAGAAATTCCAGCCAGTGCCAACCCTCTTCTCACTATCATACAGCAGCTTCCAAAGACCTTAAGGAGGTGACATAAATATCAGGAATGTAGACAAACCTTTGTCTCTTTCTATACAAGCAGTATAGGACACATATTCACACAAACCTGGGAATTGCCATCAGAGATATTAGCATGCTTTATTCTGCATGAAATATTTTTATTTCCCCTCAAAAGAGAAGTGGGGGAAATTTGAAAGGAATAATAAAGCAAGGCAGTATTCTTGCATGAAAAATAAGATTTTCAAATTTTAACTGATTTTCTCATTTACCGCAATGATAGAGAAAATAGTATGTGGTAACAAATGGCTAAAACATTTGTTTTCTTCTTCTAGGTGTGATTTTCAAACTCTCTTAGTGACCTTTGAAAATAAATATTTTAGCCTATACCCTACCTTATTATACAAAAGTGAAGAAATGTATAAATTACAGTTCTCTTACTGACATGCTAATTTTACAGTTTCTCTAACTTGCAGTGACTTGTGAATAGACACTATTATTCCTATTCACAGCTACTTTCTCCATCATTCATTGCAGTACAGTTCATAGTTTAAGAAAATAAGTATTCATTCGTCCACATTTCAAGCCGAAGTCAGAAAAGATGCTTCCTGACACTTCAGGGATTAGTGTGTGTCTTGGCATGGGACAAAATAAAGTCTTATCAGATTATGATGGGGCTACATTTTTTTTCATGTACAGAGTGGAAGCTATTTGAGAGGACATAATGCTAGGATGAGCAGGTTTGTGATTTGGACTACTGGAATGGTCAATGGATTTACTGAATTGAAGACTTTGTGTAAAACTCTAAAATAAGTTTGAATTGTTATTCCTTTAAAATATTTATTAAGTATCAACCATATGCCAGGCATTTTACAAGTTACTGTGTCAGAAGGGGATATAAAAATCTAACTTGCAGCAATGGAGAACAAATTTTTTTTAATTTAATTTTTATTGATGCTTTGTGCACTTCGTACATCATTTTCCAATTCAGATCAGGCATATTTCCCTTTCCCTTTCCCCCCACCCCCACCCCATCCCAGATCATGTGTTCTGCCATAACTGACCTGCATCTTTCAGGGTTTTGTTTTTTGTTTTTTTGTTTTTTTTCATTTTTTAGCTATAAGTGATAATCCTTGAGTACAAGCAAACAAAATTTTATGGTATTAAAGTTTATGAAAATAGCACATCAGCTCAATATAAGAAAAACTGACTGGGAAATGGATGCTATCATTTATTTGGATCCAATATCCAGAAACTCGCTGGAGGGAGAGAGCCTGTCCTGGGCATGGGATTTGAGAGTTCAGAGTTCTGTCCCACTTCCGGTTCTCTCTGCTCCCTGTACCTGCGTGAAGATATGAGCTCCCAGATTTTTTTCTTTGCTGTTCTGCCACCAGCCTCCTTCCCCTCACTTCCAGGAGGGACTCTTATCCGTTTGAAACCCTAAACCAAAGTAAACTCCTCCTATTATGTTACCATGGTCATGGTGTTTTGTCACAGCAACAGAAAAGCGACAAAGAAAGTATTTTAGTATAGACTGTATCAATGAAAGGAAGTTAATTTTGAGAAGGTACGTGGGAGAGAAATGCAAGAAACAAAGAACTGAGCTCAAATCCTCCTGAATATTAATGGAATTTGTTGTTGCCAACTAGAGAGTAAGGTTAGGGTAAAGATTTAAATTTCAGGACAAAAGCAAATTACTAAATGAACTGGTGGATAATCAATGAAATTTAAACAAGAATGATGTGGTCTGCTTTGCATTTTTATCTTTCACTTTGCTGCATGAAGATTGATGTTGTACAGTAGGACAGAAGCTAAGAGAAAAAAATGGAACAAAAATGTCCCATTTAAATAGAGAATGAATCCAAGGAAACTGTGTTGTCTGGACACCACGGGGTAGTTGCACATCTGAATCCACAGTGCTTATGAGCGCATACACAAGACCTGTGGAAACCCAAGCCAGACAGGGGCCCAGCATGGAAGGGGGAGATGGCTAGGAAGCCCCAGCATTGGCTGAAGACCTGTTGGCAACTGATAGATGATGGGTGAGGAACAGTCAGCTTTCCTTACTGCTGTAAGCTCTTTTTTTGAAGATTTATTTTTACGAGTGTGTGTGTGTGTGTGTGTGTGTGTGTGTGAGGTGTATGTAGGTATATGTAGATCCTCTTGGAGGTCAGAATAGGCCATTAACACCATGGACTTAAATGCGGTTATGAGCAGCCCTATTTCAGTGCTGGAAAAACAAAAAACAAAAAACACCTGAGGGCATGTCAGAGGGCAACAAATTATCCTAACTTCTGCACTGTCTCTACAGCCCAAAGCTTGCCTATTCTTGCTAAGAAAAGTGTGCAGCAATTTGTTTTCATTGTGTGGATCCATGTAAGCATACTGAAAGTTTATATTCATTTTCCCAGTCCTTGATAAGAGGAATATTTCCATTTATTTAGTTTTTTTAATTTTCATTTTAAATATTTCTTCATTGCAGAATAAAATGATTTTCTTCTTTAACTAATTCAGTAATTATTATTTTATTAATATTTGTCTTTCAACTACTTTTCAGGGGGTGCAGTATTAGGACTTGTATCTAGAGTTTCATGCTTGACAGGCAAATACCCTACCTAATTTTCAAGTAATTTTTGTGACAGATGGGGAGAGAGATAGAGCCCTTTTTATTTGCCTTTCTGTACCAGTGTTACTTCACATGTAATGTAAACTTCATAGCTAGAAGATACATGTATTCACATTCCACTTAGGGGGTGGATAAGATGGAATTTATTTTTGTATTTTTGTCCTATACTATATATTTTTTTACCTATCATTACTTTCACTTATAATTTCATATTTAAAGTTTTCAATGGGTTCTGATTTTCTAAAAATAATGTATCTCATCGCTGTGGGATAGGATATAATTATCAGGATCCAGCAATTCCTTGCCTCTCCAACCTCATGATGCACTAAACTTCCCACTAACATAAGCTAACTTAGAAATCCTAAAAAATACCATGGTCAAGGATTCACAATGTCTGGTTTTGAACATGGTTTTCCATCTCTGTACTAGTTCTCATAGCTTTTGACATCTTGCTTTCTGGAAATAAATGTCTCCCCATCAGTTCCTCCTCCAAGATCATAAAGTCTCTGGCACTTGCTCCATACATTCATGCTTCATGAACCTATTCGTTTGCTTTAGTATATCAACTGTTCTCTTGCTTGGTTTTATAACTAGACTTTTCAGTGTGAAATGTCTGATATTCTTAATGAGTGTGAGCATTAAGAAGTTGTCTACACTATCTATTTAAGCTAGAAAAGCTTTATTGTGTTTTCCATAGATTTGGATAATTTTCACATTTGCATAATCTACACATCATCTATCTAGGTGATATATAGCAAGTGATAAATTTCCCCCTAGACAAGATGATAATACTGGGAAAGGATTGTGAATGCTCTTTGATCTAAGGCAGAGAATTTGGGGAGGAAACCAGAAATTTCTTGTTGGCATAAAATTTTGGAATCTTTAGAAAACACTAGAACCAGAAACTGTAGGAATGGTAAAATATATCATAGTCTTGCAATATGTAGAAGTTCATTATCGAATCAAAAGGAATATCACCGGCCTTGAATGTTGATCAATGTCCCTTTAAAAACACTGAACACTGCAGTTTGAGAGATGGCTCAGCAATTAAGAGCACTGGCTGCTCTTGTAGAGGACCCAGGTTTGGTTTCCAACACCCACAGGGCAGACAACAATCATGTGACTCCATTTCCTGGAGATCCATTGCTCTCTTCTGGCCTCTGCAGGCATTGCATAACAGAGGTATACTTATCATGAGACAAAACACTTTTACACTTAAAAATAAAAGCCACTCTAGAGAGATGGCCTAGCGGTTAAGAGCACCGACTGCTCTTACAGAGGACCCGGGTTCGATCCCCAGCACCCACATGGCGGCCGAGAGCCGTCTGAAACTCCAATTCCAGGAGAACTCCAGCTCCAGGGGAATCCGAGACCCTCTTCTGACCTCCGAGGCGTTGCACGACACGGGTGCACAGACTTGCATGCAGGCAGTACATTCATACACATACAGAAATAAATAAAATTAATTAAAAAAAAATAAAATAAAAGCCACTCAATACATTTTTAGTCTATGAGGTAGAAGGAAATCTTGCAGCAACAAAATTTTGATTCTTCCTACGTCTCTCAGGTTTAATAAAAAGGAATACAGCTTTGCTCTCAAAGAAAAGTTCAGGACTTTTACACCTAACAAAACAAAACTAAACAAAACAAAAGAGATCACGACATTTCAGTAAATTGTAAGCCAGCCTGATACAACAACAATTCTTTTGGGGAAATGACTTCTATGACTTTCTTAAAAGAAAACGTTGTCCTTTATTGATGAAAAATAATCATCAGCAACAACTCCTATATTCCTACCATATAAAATACAATGCATTCAATTTTTAGAGTGCAAAATACATGATAAAGAGGAAAAACTTTCAAGATCAAAGGAGAAAAACAAACAATAAACCAAGGAACAGCAACAAAACAAAAACTGGTGCAGAATTCCTTAGATAGATGGATGGGTAGAGAGACAGACAAAGACAGACAGACAGACAGACAGGACCAACATGAAAAGAAACTATACATATATCAAGCATCCCATAATGTAGAAATGAAAAAAAGTTACAGGGTATTTGAACTGATTTTCCAAGGTCATAGTAAGAAATGTGTTCACCTGTGTGCAAAATTCCCCAAAGTAAAACAGGAAAAATAGGAACACGAGAACCGAAAACTTGCATGGAAAAGAGGCCAGCGTTCTATGATAGATGACATTGTCCAGAAGAAGAAAATATAGAATCAATTCCTGTCTGCATACATGTGGGAATGGGTATGAAAACATCTGTGTCAATGTGTTTGGAGGCCAGAAGTTGGTATCAGGTGTCTTTTACAATGATTCTCCACATTGTGTTTTGAGACAGAGCCATTTACTGTATTCAGAGTTTGCTAATTAAGCTAAACTCACTGGACAGGGAACTTTAGGGAGATGCCTGTCATTTTCTCTCATGTTTGCCATAACATCAGGCCTTTCTTTGCACATTGGTAAAGGCAATCAAATTCAGTTCCTCAGGCTTGCATGGAAAGCAGGTTATGAGCTACAGCCACCTCCTTAGCAGCAATAGAAAATATTTGAAACCCAGAAATGGCTGATATTTCTTAAGCTGAAAAAAAAACTAAATGATATATGTATGAAATTGTCAAATAATAATACAAAACAAATGATAAGTATTTAAAGATTTTAACTTTATTTGAAAATTAATTTATAGTGTAATAACGATTACAGTTGATGCTATAAGTTTGCTATACAGTTTCATATTTGTGTATGTGTTAGAAAGTGTAATAAATTTAGATAATAATAACATATAAAGGTACTATTAGATTCAAATGGTTTTGAAATCTAAACTAGAATAGAAAATACAAATAAATCATGCTTAAGTATACTATAGTAAAATTACTGTTGGGAAACAATAATTTTTTTAAATCTTTAAAATAGTCTAATAAAACATAGATACTGATAGAGGAGGCAGAGCTAGGAGAAATCTGAAGATATTAGAATAGAGTTTTGAAAATTATGATGAAGGGCAAAATTCTCACCAACCTAGAAACTGTTCAATGAGGTTGCATTCCAGAAAAAAAGAAATGCTAAACAATATATCATCAAATGAAGAGGAGAGAATTATTATTATTGATTGAATATTCACATAACAAGACATATAAAATGTAACATAGATTGGAAGTTTTAAAAGAATCAAGTGATGTAAAGAGGATCTTGCTACCTTCTCTTATAGTAGTACTAGGAGCGAAAACCAATCAATAGACTTTACTCATTGTAAATCCTACAAACCAGAATGATGCCTCGACCACAAGATATCCTTAATGATGAAATATTGACACTTTTATCTTGGGCACAACCAACAACTGTATAAAGACCCTGTCCATAGGAAGGAAGTCATGCCTGGTGCTGTTAACCTAGCCAATTACCCAGGGAAGGCTAGGTCATAACCCTAGAGGAGAAACCATTACTACTGTTTTCATAAACCAATATAATGTCTAACTGTATTCTAAATACTTACCCCTATACCCATAGATAAGTTTAGATCTTACCTTTCTTCAAAGAAGCTTCTTTTTTTGATAGTGGATAGAGACTACGACTGATATCTCCAAGTGGTCCAAATTTAGAGAAAAAGTGACCATGGGGTACCTGGCCCCAAGTGGTACTTCTATAATGATACCCCTATACCAAAGGCTCAGTCAGGGAACATCATGGGTGCCTGAAATATTGTAAGAGCCAAAGGGTCAGAACACCTGTTGCTAGCCTGAATTCTCTAGGCATGATGGGGAAGGTGTATTTATGAACTCCCAACAATAAAGCTACCTAAACAAAACAATACCAGTCAACATACCAATGTGGATTCAGGTCATTTTGCAAAGTAGTGCCCCTAGATGAAAAGACACGGGTAATCAATGGCTACCAACAGAGGGAGAATTGAACCAATTTTCTCCGGGGATGAGCTTCCAGATCAATAATCTAATCCCAAGTGGTCAACCCTAAATGCATGTACAAAAGAGCAACACTAAATGGACCCAGTAGGTTATACACACATACACACATGCATGCACATGTGTGCATGTGTGTGTGTGCATGTGTGTATAATAATTATAGAAGCAGAGGTCATGAACTTGAGATGGAATGAGAAGATATGGGAAGCATTAGAAGGGGAGAGGAATGGGTAGAAATGAGGTCAACACATTACTCATTCATGAGCACTCAAAAGAGAAGACATCTTTATTCAAATGAGTAAGGCTGGAATAGTCCACGTTAAAAACAAGTAAGGATGCCTGACAGTTTGTTAATCTTAGATAGGGGAAAGGAATCTAAAGATGATCAAAATATATTGTAAGAAATTCTCAAAAATTCAATAAAAAGGGACAAGGAAGAAATAAGGAAGCTCAAGGCAGTCAGGAATCAAGGTCACTATCACAAAGCAAAAGAATCTGTGAACATGCCTATGCCCAAGGCAGCAGGCACAGGAACGTAATTGCATTAAAACTTCCTGGGGTGGTCTCAAGCAACATGTGCTGCAGGATCACAGAGAACAAGGTGGGAATGGGGCACTGACGTTGCAGGTCCACAGAAGTGTGGACCTGGGGACAGAGAAACCATGACATGCCCTCCTCCTCCAGAGAAAAATATCCTGGCCCTAGAGGGCTTCTCTTCTCTGCCCATGCCAGTCTTCTGAGTCTATGGTGACCATTCAGGCTAGACAGCTCAGTTTTGCTGAGAGCCTGTGCAAAGGAGGGCAGGGTAGTGTGGAAAGAATGGCATAAAGATAAGCCCTCAAGGATGAGGACCTCGGGAGACACTGAATGCCTCAGACCTGGAATCCTTAGCATTATCAGGGACCAGTGAAACCATCTGTCTGCCCCATTGCTATGAACCTCAAGTTTTTGCTCTAACATGCCAGTTCACTGTAGGCAGCTGGTCCTGTGTTATATTGGAAAGCAGGATAAGGGTCTGGAGAGCTGCGTCAGCAGGAAAGAGCACCCACTGCTCTTGAAGAGGATCCAAGTTTGATTCCCAGCACCCACACAGTGGCTAACAACCATCCTAACTCCAGCTCCAGGGGATTAACACTCTTTCATGATGTCCATGGGCATTGTATGACACAGGTGCACTTACACACATTCAGGCAATGCACTCATACACATAAAATAAAAATAATATATAGGGGCCTGGAAGCATGGCTCTGTGGTTATGACCCAGGTTCAATTCCCAGCACCCACATGGCAGCTAACAACCTTCCATCCAGCTCTCTTCTGACCTCTGAGGGCATTACACAGTATGATGCACTACACACATATAGGAAATACACTTCTGCAGAAAATAAAAAAGTGTTCAACATCATTAATAATTAAGGAAATTCAAATTAAAACCACTCTCAGATATCATCTCACTCTGATAGAACTGGCTAAGATAAAGAACACAAAAGACACCAAATGCTGGACAGGTTGTGGGAAAGGGGAATACTCATCCACTGCTAGTGGATGAGTAAACCATTATGGAAAGCAGTGTGGAGAACCCTTAAAAGACTCAAAATGAGCCTACCATCTGACCCAGTCATACTACTCCTAAGTATATACCCAGAAGACTCATATACAAAGATACATGCACAGGCATGTTTATTGCAGCTCTCTTCACAATAGTGAAGAACTGGAACCAACCCAAATGGCCCTCAACTGATGAGTGGATGACAAAAAATGTGGTACATCTACACAATGGAGGGTTCTGAGCCCCTCAAACAATACTGGCCATTGCATCTGCTCTTGGTTACCCATCAGAGCATGACAATAAGACAATAGTGTTGAAGACACTAGATATATGAACAGTATAACAAACATGGAAGTATCAAGCTGGTACTCATTCAAATATTTATCTCTGTTGACTAGCATCCATCTCTATTGACTAGCTGGAAAGTATCATGTATTTTAACTATGATGTGGCATGGAGAATTTCTTTTCTGATCATGTCTGTTTGGAGTTCTATGTACTTCTTGTATTTGTATTGGTTTGTCTGTTTTTAGTTTGGGGAAATTTTCATCTATTATTATTCTGTTGAATATATGATCAATACTATTCTCTTGGGATTCTTCTCCTTCCTCTATTCCTATGATGCAGAGGTTTGATCTTTTCATAGTGTCACACAGTTCCTGGTTGTTCTACTTTTATGTACTTTAAAATTTTTCATAATTTTTCCTTGAGGTTTTTAGTTGTTCTGTGTTATCTTCCAGGTCTGATATTCTTTGTTCTGCTTCCTCCATTCTGCTTCTGAGGCTTTTTCCATTCCTTTCCTCTTGATTGGATGAGTGTTTGATTTCCTTTTTCATTTTGTCTTCTGATTTCTTTAGTATTTCTACTTCCTTTTGGAGCTTCTCAATCTCTTCATGTAGCTCTTTGCTTTGCTGGCTGGTTTCCTTATCTTTTTCAACATGGGATCTTTCCAGTGTTTCCACTTCCTTCTGGAGTTTGTGATTCTCTCTCTCTCTTTCTCTCTCTAGGTCCTTCTTGAGTTTTTAATTCTCTTTTCTTAATTCTTTGATTTGCTCTTTATAGTCTTGGACTTCTTTAAGTATGTTCACAATTGTACTTCTAATATCTGTGCCCCCCAGGGGGATTCCACTGTAGGAATCTTCTTACAGTGGGATAATTCCTTTGTGTGGAATTATCCTGCACCTTTCCCATATTGTCTCTTCTTTGTGTCCCTGACATATGTTTTTTTCTTTGCCTGTATTCCAATGTTAATCCCAAATGCCTCTTCACTGTGTTGAAGTCTTGCTTTGCTTACCCTTCAGATGCCTTTGTTGTTTGCTTGATTGATTTGTTTTTCTCATTTTCTCCTTGCTTATGGAGTGTTGACTTGTCTAAGCTTTAAGCTTTCTATTGGAAGTCTCTCTCACTCTTTCCTTTCTGTTCTGAGGGTTCTGCAAAGAATCCACTTGGGCACTACTTTGGCAATGGCAGTTGAGGGGGCAGGGAGGTTGCTTTTCCTGTGTTTCAGGTGGTCTTGGGAAATCTCCAATCTCAAGACTCACACAACCCACCTTTTATATCAGCTGGGAGGACAACTCTGCCCCCACAGCCACACAAGCCAATTGAGCCAAAGACAATTAAATCAAACCAAACAATCGACCTGGCTGAAGCACCCAGCTCCTAACTGTGTTTCAGGTAGTCTTGGGAAATCCCCCAAGAAAGGACTTTCTATATTAGACATCATCTGCTTAGGCATTAAGGTCAACACTTCCTAAATGGGGCCTCATTTATCTACATGGCTTCTGTACAACAAAAGAAACAACCATGGAAAGGAAGAGAAAATTCACTGAGTGGTAGAAAAAAATCACTAGCTACATGTCCTAGTTTGACTTCATTGCTGTGACAAAACACTCTGGCCAACACCAACTTGGGGAGGAAAGGGTTTATTCAGCTTACATCTCACAGGTCACAGTTCATCACTTAGGGAGCCCAAGGCAGGAACTCAGGGCAGGAACCTGGAGGCAGGAGCTGAAACACAAACCATGGGGGAGTGCTGGTCACTGGCTTGCTCTCCTGGCTCATGCCCAGCCCACCTTCTTATACAGTACACAACCTGCCCAGGGTGGCATTACTCATTGTGGGCTGGGCCCTCCCACACTGCTCAACCATCAGGACAATACTCCACAGTTGTGGCCACAGGCCAATCCAATGGAGCCAATTCCCCAGCTGAGGCTCCCTCAACCCAGGTGTGTCAAGTTGACACTAAAGCTATCCAGCACAATTGACCCCTTGTCAACTTGACACACAAAACAAATCACTATTAAACCACTGCCTTTCCAGTTCTTATCCCCAAAGTATGATGTTAACATTAATCACAACCCAAGACAGTACAACCTTAAAAGCCCCACAGTCCTTAAAATGTCCAAATGCTTAAAAGTTCAATTAAAAGTCTCTTAACTGTGGGCTGCTGTAAAATCCAAAACAAGTACTGTCTTATTTCAAAGGGAAGAATCAGGCACTCTCGAACAAAACCTAAGTCCAGCAAGTAGTTCAAGGCTGGACACCTGGGACTCACGATCTTCTGGGACCCAAGGGTCTTGGCAGCTCCCCCTCTCCAACTCTGCCATCCGTGGCAGACACAGCTCATCTCACAGGCTCAGGCCGACTCCATTCCACACCTGCCACTGCTCTTGGTGGTCATACCATGGTTCCGGCATCTCCAATATGCTGGGGTCGCCACTGAAACTGAGGCAGCACCTTCACCAATGGTCTCTTCTGACCTCTCCTGGTGCAAAACCTCAGCTTCTCTCCATGACCCCTGCAATCCTGGGGTCTCCACTGCAACCGAGGTGCACTTCCACCAATGGTCTTCCCTGACCTCTCACAGTGCCAAGCCTCTGCTGCTCTCTGTGACACCCTCAAATTTCAACACCAGAACCATATAGGAGACTCTTACATGTTACCAAGTCCTGCTTCTGGCTTGAGATGGAGTCTCGGGCCCCTTCTGGATCACAGCTTCTGTGTGCTGACCCTGAAGAAATTCTTCCCAGAATATTTCATCACAGTGATGCTGGTCTCTTGTTACTTACAGCTGATTTTTCAGCCCCAGCTAACCATCATCAATTGTCCCAGTACAACAAAGATTTCCCTTCAGGTTCTGGTCTCTTGTTACTTACAGCCCTTCCTTCCCCAAAACACCAAGGTCAGGTCTGTCACAACAATACCCCACTCTCGGTACCAATTTCTGTCCTAGTTTGTCTTCCATTGCTGTGACAAAACACTCTGACCAACACCAACTTGGGGAGGAAAGGGTTTATTCAGCTTACATCTCCCGGGTCACAGTTTATCACTTAGGGAGCCCAAGGCAGGAACTCAGGGCAGGAACCTGGAGGCAGGAGCTGAAGCACAAGCCATGGAGGAGTGCTGGTCACTGGCTTGCTCTCCTGGCTCATGCCCAGCCCAACCTGCCCAGGGTGGTATTACTCATTGTGGGCTGGGCCCTCCCACACTGCTCGACCATGAAGACAATACTCCACAGATGTGGCCACAGGCCAATCCAATGGAGCCAATTCCCCAGCTGAGGCTCCCTCAACCCAGGTGTGTCAAGTTGACACTAAAGCTATCCAGCACACTACATATCCAAAAGAAGATTAATATTCAGAATATAGAAAGAACAAAAATAAACAAATATATAGGAAAGTAGATGACACAATAAAAATGGGCTATAGATCTGAACAGCAAGTACTCATAGGAAGTAATAAAATGGTTAAGAAACACTTAAAAATGCTCAAAATCCATAATAATTAGAGAACTACAGATATAAAGCACTTTCATATTCCATCTTCCTATAGTCAGACTGGTTAAAATCAAGAGAACAAAGGAGACCAAATGCTAGGAAGGACATGGAGAATGGGTAATTTTCATTCACTGAAGGTAGAAATGCAAACTCCTACAACCACTATGGGATGCAGTGTGAAGAACTCTTAAAAAAACTAAAAGTGAATCTAGCATATGATCCAGTTATACCACTCCTTGGCTTATACTCAAGGAACTAATCCTACTGTAGAGAAATGACTACATTCATGTTTGTTACTGCTCTCTTCACAGTAGCTAAGATATGAAAACAACCTAAATGTTGCTCAACTGACAAATAGATAATGAAAATGTGATACATTTACACAATGGAATTCTCAGCAGTGAGAGACAATGAACTTTTCAGGTAAGTGGATGGAACTTGAGAGTATTCTGCTAAGTGCTATAACACGAATTCCAAAAAGTAAGCAATATAGGTGCTCCCTTATTTTCTGATAATAGCACCAATCCTTTACATGTGAGTATATATCCTTATGTAGCACCTAGAGCCAAGAATATGGAAAGAATACATGAGATAAAGGAAGAGAAAGAACCCAAAAGAGGGAGAGTAGGGAACAGATGTTACTAGGAAGAGATGTGGAAAGTGGGAGTGATTGGTTGGGAGGGGCAGAGGTGGGTCATGTAGGGTTCTCTGTGTTTGTGTGGTAACGAAGGAGAGAAAAATGGTGGGATGTGGGCGTTATTGTGGGGAGGGTAGAGAATTGTGGCTATAAAGAATTGTGGCTACAGGAAGACCCACTCTCAAAATGAGCAAAAATAAATAATAGCTACATGCTATATTGGAAATATTGAATAAGCTAATTCATTATATTAAAGCAGAGATTTTTGATTTTTTGAGACAGGGTCTCCCTGTAGTCTGAGCTGGCCTAAAACTCACAATGTAGACCAGGCTGTCCTTCAGGCTGGCCTTGAACTCAACAGAGATCCACCTGCCTCTGCCTCTGGAGTGCTGGGAGTAAAGGTGTGCACCACCACACCCAGATCAAGCAGTGATATCTTTATTCATGCTTCTACATTAAGATTTGCACTTATAGGGGCTGGAGAGATGTCTCAGCAGTTAAAAGCTGTGACTGCTCTTGCAGTGAACCCAGGTTGGATTTCTAGTACCCACATGGTGACTAACAACCATTATAACTCCAGTTCCAGGGGATATGATGCCCTCTTCTCACCTCCATAGGCATTTCATGACACAAGTACACTAACACACATTCAGGCAATACACTCATACATATAAAATAATAAATAAAATATTAAAAATTATTTGCACTTACAATTTATTAAATGTCATTGAGGTCTTTTCCTGTGTGCTTTAGTATATTGTACTACCTGAAAATATCACTTTAATGTAGAAAGCATATTATGAGACTTTCAATTCACCAAGAAGCAAATCTTTATTGCATGTCAAACATTTTAATTTGTTGAAATGAATTCACTTGTATGTGAGCTTGTATTACATTAATTATGTTCAATATATTTACTGATGTATCTTGAACATCAGTTATTATGGATTAGAAAATTCAAAAGAATCAAGGTTCAACTCATAAGTACACAAATAGCAGTCACTTTGTTCTGTCATACCTACAAAATTGTGATTCAAGGATCTCACTTCTGTTATGTTCCACACAAGTAAAACCTCTTTTATTCATTTCTGTCTACAAATGTCTTTCCATTTCAGATGACATCTGATCATTTTATTTCTAGTTTTCCCTTTGAATTTGTTCTTCTAGCTATGTGTAAAATGGTTGTAGATTCTTCTGTGTGGCCTTGGATATTTCTCATCATTTTTTCCCTCTGATATCTGTTTGTCTCAGGTACTAGATCACCAATCTTGATCTTTCCATACATACCCTAAACATAAAACAACATCACTTAATAAACTAGATACCTAATGTGTAGGAGAAGAAAATTGCATATTTAAAATTTTGTGTAATTGGGGCTGGAGAGATGGCCTAGCAGTTAAGAGCGCCGACTGCTCTTACAGAGGACCCAGGTTCGATCCCCAGCACCCACATAGTGGCTGAGAACCGCCTGAAACTCAAATTCCAGGAGAACTCCAGTTCCAGGGGAATCTGAAACCCTCTTCTGACCTCCGCGGCATTGCATGACATGGGTGCACAAACCTGCATGCGGACAGTACATCCGTACACATACAGAAATAAATAAAAATTAAAAAAAATAAATAAAATTTTGTGTAATCATGAAAGACAAAGTATAATTATGTTTAAAGATTGAAACATGTACTGAAATGCAAAATTTGATTGGAAGACTGATGTACTCCCAAACTTATCCAAATCTGGTTTCATTTAGTATGGGGCCTGATATTCCGTGATGACTGAGCAGTGAGATGGCTTTATTATTATTATTATTATTATTATTATTATTATTATTACTATTACTATTATATGTGTATGAATGTACTGTCTGCATGTAGGTTTGTGCACCCGTGTCGTGCAACACGGCAGAGGTCAGAAGAGGGCGTCGGATTCCTCTGGAACTGGAGTTAAACACAGTTCTCAGCTACCACGTGGGTGCTATGGATCAAACCTGGGTCCCCTGCAAAAGCAGTCATTGCTCTTAACCGCTAGGCCATCTCTCCAGCCCCCATGAGCTGGCTTTTTACCCCAGTAATCTAGAAGATTGGCAGGAGAGGGAAACCTCTGCCACTTGCGGTCTTGGGCATCAGACACCTGCAGCCCATACCCTGGGTGTGTAACTTGAAGTGTAGCATTCCTAAGCCTGCCACTTCTTTTTTTAATAATACTTTTAATGACGTTTTGTGTATTTCAGACATCATTTTTCAGTTCATCTCAGGCACATTCCCCTTTCCCTTTCCCCCACCCCACCCCAGATCATGCATTCTGCCATACATGTCCTTCATCTTTATCCGTCTTTTTAAGTTTTTTTTCCCTCGTAAAGATCCATTGTTTTGAGCAGAATTTAAAGTCATCAGTCCATATCTTTGACCCAGTCCCTATGTTGTTGTGGTTCCCTCCCTGCTGTATTGCTCCAAACTATGCCTATATAAATGTCATAGATGTATGAGTTATGTCCTCCAAGAATAAACTGTATGTTAACTCTGATATGTACTTAGGAGTTCACATTTTTCCCTTTAATTTTATATTACTCTAAAGTATGGATATATAGTCTTCACCCATATACATTAATTACCATGTCTGAAAGTATGTGATAAGTTAACTCTAGGGCTCCTTAAGAGATTCACCTTATAAAATCACAGTTGCATTCAGATAGAAACAGATATAACAATAACATTGCTCAGCAAGAAGCTGGAAGCAACCCAAATGCCGCTCAACTGATGAGTGGATAACAAAAATGTGGTACATCTACACAATGGAGTTCTATGCAGCGGTAAAGAAAGAAGACATCATGAACTTTGCAGGTAAATGGATGGAACTTGAAGTCCTCATGCTAAGTGAAGTAAGAGAAACCCAAAGAAACAAACAAGGAATGGTTTCCCTCAATTGTGGATATTAGCACCAAATCCCCCAATCAAAAGACAAGCCTGTCACTTCTGACGTACACACACCTTAGTCTCAGGAACCAAATTGTGCATCCACTTAATCTCAGAAAACTAATGGAACAAACGTAAACCTTATCTTAGGAAGCAACGGAGGGCATCAGCTATAAAACTTAGCCCTTGCAGAGCACATGGAGGCTTCTCCTCTGTCCCACCTACATCCTGATCAAAGAGCCCACCAAAACTCTATATAAAGTGCTTAAAACACTTACAATAAATGAGTTTGCTCACCGACACTACTCCCAGGTCTTTCTTCTGATCTATTAAGGTATATGCACGGCTACTGAAGTCATCTCTATTCCCTCCCTGTTCTGCCTGCACCCTTGGGTCGCCATGCATTGGCTGGGCGCTGCTTCCACACTAAGGCCTGCAAGGCTGGTTACTAGAGGGTGCAGGAATATCACAACACCGAGGAAGCCCACAATTTGGTAGTGAATTACATTATTCAGTATATTTTGTTTTTGTTTTTGTACTAAACACAGAGTAGTAATTCCCCTGCTTTCTTCGGCACTTGTGAAGGTGTTTTGCTGTGTGAGTAGCTGCTCCATATAATGTGTCTGTTGGGACACAGTTCATTTCCAATCATCAGGAAACCTTGCTCAGCATCCATCTTCCTTCCCCTCTTGGACTTTATAAAAATTGAAAACTTGTCATCTATGAGGGTATTGAAAATAGAAAAGGAAATGAAGAGATCATAAGGAATATTTGCAAATTATATATGAGATAAGATTTTAAATATATGTTGTTAATTACTATTTTTTATTTTCTGTATGAATGAATTGTCTGCATGTATGTAAGTGAACATGTGTCTTGCAATGCTGGCAGAGGTCAGAAGAGGGCATTGGATCTCTGTGAACGTGTTACAGAAAGGTTTTAGCCAACATGTGTGAGCTGGGAACTTAACCTGGCTCCTCTGCAAGAGCAGCCAGTGCTTCCAACAAATGAGTCATATCTCCTGAATCAATATAGGACTTTTCTGCAAAGAGTTTAGACTAAGAAAGCTTTTAATATGTAATAATAAGAAAACTCAATTAAAATGGGCAAAGATAGGATCAAGACTTTCAGCAAAACAAGCAAACAAACAAGCAAAAATTGAGGAAAAATACCTCAGGAATAAAGATAAACAAATAACAGGCATGTGAAAACATGCTAACTGGTTTTTCTTCAGTGACATACAATTTAATGTTGTGCTGTGTTCTTTTTTTAATTTTTTTTAATTAATTTTATTTATTTCTATATGTGTATGAATGTACTGCCTGCATGCAAGTTTGTGCACCCGTGTCAGAAAAGGGTGTCGGATTCCCCTGAAACTGGAGTTCTCTTGGAATTGGTGCTTCAGACGGTTCTCGGCCGCCATGTGGGTGCTGGGGATCGAACCCAGGTCCTCTGTAAGAGCAGTCGGCACTCTTAACCGCTAGGCCATCTCTCCAGCCCGTGATATGTTCTTAAATGCCTAATTTATTTTCTTTGTTTCTATGAAGAACACTGCTGGCATGGATTTTGGTAGTTAAACAAGACAGATTTTATATTCAAGATGAAATCACATTTCCTGTTTGCAATTATTCATGCCTTGTTTATTTTGTTGAATTTCTACTTAACTGCCAGTGTTGTAGATGGAACATTAACCTGATTGTTTTAAGATTTCATGCTTGAATTCAGTTTGATTGATTGGAATAAAAATTACTTTGGAATATTTGTATACATCTCTCTCTATGTATAATATATGTATGTATGCTCGTGTTAGATCTGGGCTTCCCAGAATTCCAAGGGACACACAGATGCCCACTTCCTCCAGATGCTGTCAATCTTCTGACCTTTCCCCCTGTACCTGCTCATTCAAACAGAAAAAGGTGGAGTGTGCATGTCCTGTTTCCATGGCAGCCATGCTAAACCACACCCACTCCTCAGCCACCATATAGAAGCTGTGTCTGCACATGCCCCATTTCCATGGCAGCTGTGATAAACCACACCTACTCCTCAGTCACCATCTTGACACATGGCAGGAATATTCTTGCAAATTTGAATTTACATAGGAGCTTTTAACAAGTAATATGTTCTAATCTTTTCACAATTTATTTAATGGCATGTTCTGATCCTTTCACAATTTTGGTTTTTGGGTTTGTCTACTGGATTATTATAAAAAGATAATTGAGATTCAACTAGTACATTTTTATGTCATAGTAAGCAAGTTTTGGTTTTACAAGATTTTCATACATTTCAAAATACAATCAATTTTCCGTTTTTTACTTTTGTATGGATAGTCAATTTTTTACAGGGTTTCATTTGAGATTTTTTTTATATCATTTGACTTTTTAACCAATGCTGGGGTTTGTTTTATTTTATTTTTTTGTTGTTTACAAGAATTTGCCTAATTGTAAGGGATTATTTCAGATTTTGGCATTTTCCATTTCATTGGTTTTCTTTTAAAACCCCATTTTATTCAGAAATCCATTTTTGTTTCTGCTCTGTATCTGAGATTAATAAGGTGTGTCCAGCAAACCCCGTCCCACCTGGCATGCAGATCTTGCCTCAGGAAGTAAAGTTTCAAGGGACTTTTGATTTTTCCACTAACTATAAATTTGTTCTCATTAAATTAGCAGGTAATCTACTACCAGATCTGCCTGCCTGCCTGCCCTGTCCACCATCCTACACAGGTGCACACACAGTCTGTGCTGCAAAACACACTATGGGCACACAGACTGCTCCCAGCTAATTAGGTATCTTAAACTCTAAATGATTCTGTGTAAATGTGACAATTGCAATTAATGGTTCCACACAATGATGGACAACTTTAGAGTTACATTGGCAGCAGATCAGGGAATTGAGAATCTTCTGTGCATTGACATCGGATTATTTTGGGTAAAAACATTCTAGAGAGAAAAAAAAAATAAAATAAAAAAAAGGATTTCCCATTGTCCAGAGTTAACCAATACAATTAAGTCATGTGTCTGTCCAACTCATCTGTGTGTTACAACCATTCTCTAATGTGTTTTGTGATTTAATTAACTGTCAGTGTCCATGTTTTCATGTGTGTTTTCTGTCAAAACAAAGTGGGCACTTCAAACTTCTTTCATCTATATTGTGCAGAAAAACAAAAATTAAATTAAGTTTACTTTTGGCATACCTCTTAAATTTTTTCAAAGGCCCGATTAGAACCTGGATTCCTAGGTTTCTACACTGCTTATCTGAAGGCTTTGTTTCTGTCCAAACTGTTTTCTTCATAGTTATTATGACTAAAATGTCCTTTCCAGTCTTTTTCTTGTTTCCAAACCTCTGAAGACCTGATTTTTTACCCTTAGAGGTTAATTAACAGATGTTTTGTTTTTGTTTTTTCTTTTCTCTTACTTAACCAGGCTTCTGATAGCTGTGCCACCATCCTTCTCACCACAGAACATCTTTAAAATCCCTGGATTCATTCATACTCTGGCACTTGGAAAGTGTCACATGGCTTCCCCTACAATCTCTTTCCTTCAATGAAACAGCCTAAATAGCCTTGGTATTGTCAGTTCTTTTATTTTATATATATATATATATATATATATAATATAATATTTAAAATTAAAATAAAAATTCTCTTTTCTATCACTTGTTAAATATTTCAGTTAGTTCACAATTTTAGAGCCAGAAGTGCAAGACATCAATGCCAGCATGATCTCTGAAGCAGATACAAAAGAAAGAACAGTGCCCCATTTCCTTATCTTAATCAAAAGGCTGGAATGTTGCATATGGGTTTCCCAGAATTCCAAGGGACACACCGATGCCCACTTCCTCCAGAGGCTGTCAATCTTATGACCTCTTCCCTGTGCCTGAGGCGCCACCCCATGGCTATAAATGGGTGCCGCTCCAGTTGCCATCTTGCCCCTGCTGTTTCTCCTGCTCCTGTTCCACCATGTGCCTGCAGGTGTCCCACTCTGGCAGCTCCAAGTGGAAGTAAACAATATTCCCGGTGTGACTTAAGCCTCATGGGACTTTTATCAGGGGGCGGGGGTGTGTGTAGCTTTAATAACCTAACAGTATGTATGTATGTATGTATGCACATTTAATCTGTATTTGGAGGCCAAACATTGACTTACATGTTGTTCCTCAGCATGACATTCACCATGCTCATTCACTGACCTGGGGTTCACTGATTCTGCTAGACTGGATGGTCAGCAAGCTCCAGAGATCCACCTGTTTCCAACTCCCAATCAGTGAGATTATAAGCACTTGCAGCCACACTTCTTATTAGGACTTGGGCTCAAAATCTTCACACTTGTCCACCAAGTACTTTAATGATTGAGCTATCTCTTCCAACTCTAGAATAATATTTTCAAGAAATCATGTTTATTTTCAATTTATGGAACTTGTTTCTATTATTTTTATTATCATCTCTCATGTAGCTTGTGATATATATTATCATGGGCATTCCATTTGGCTGGAGCATTTAAACAAGTCAGCTTCAGAAGCCCCAACAACCTCCATGAAGAGGCTGAAAGCCCCCAGCCCCCAGCCCCCAGGGAGATCCTGCTGGCTTCCTGCTCCCCAATTCCTAAAGCCTGCCTTGCAGTTCTGCCTTTGATTCTTTGGGCAAAACATTGTCAAATTCCTGTAGTGATCTGGAGAACACACCTCAGTTTTGTTGACCCAACCAGCTAGTACCCTGTATATACTATAAATTGCTGCACTTTCGCCATCCCCCATTCCCGCCTCACAAGGTCTGGTGAATAGTATAAAAGGCCCTGACTTTTGCTAATAAAACGAGTTATTCCCTCAGAATCTCTCCCGGGTTAGTTCTTTCACTGACCTATCTGGGGCTCACCCCTCCCCCTCCTGGCTCCTACCTGAATCTGTGACAGCCATGCTGAGGAATGCATGGTCTGCTTCCGGGAACAGAGACGAAGCAACAACAACATGTTACAAACTTGAATACACATCCATGACTATTGCATGTGTTTACCGGAGCTTAGAACTAATGTATATATTCCCATTTTAATAAATTACCTTTGCTCAGAATTATAGTGTTTAATAGTAATAATAGTAATATGTCTTATAACATTAAATCATTCTCAAGCATGCTTTTAAACATCACTAATTTTAGCTATTTTATTATTTAGACTATTAGGCTTTATGTGGAACTGAGTTATGATGGCACTAGATCCCAGTCAAGCAAGAATAAATTCAAAATATCCTGTTAAACTTCATTAAATGAATCTGACCCTACAAAACACTATGCATCAGCCTACCTTACCTCAAATATTGTCAGTATACTCTTATTAGCCAGCTAGTGAGCAAAATTATCAAACTAGGTTATTGAATATTTCATGGTATTTATTATATGTGACAAGTTAAATGGTCCCATGAGTACAAATAACACATACGTGGATTGGGGATTTTTCAGCTACAAAAGACATGAAACCACAAAATAAATTATCCCCTATTTTCTGATTTAGGTATTCTTTTGGAAGAAGCACTTAAGAGAGTCAGCAAGCAGCCTCCAAACCTGGACTCCTGTTGATATCCTGCTTGTTTGTGATGCCTTGGGCAAAGCATTGTCATGTTCCCCTAGTGATCTGCAGCATTTGGCCTGAAATCCTGCCTGTCCCAGCCCCCAATTCTGTATGCCCCAACCTCTTACAAGGTTCTGTATAAAAACCCCGAGTTACAACATTAAAGCGAGTTTTTCCCTTATGGAATTACCCCCAGCTTCTCGTCTGAGCCTGTCTTTCTTTCTACTCTTCTGAGTCTTACCTCCTATCTCCCTCATCCTCCCTGCTGGGCCTCAAGTTAGGACTGTAAACCGGCTGGCCAGGGACAATCCCGAGGCTTGCAGTACTGCAAGCCCTGGTCCAAAGGAGAAGAACACCTCATGGAAGGCAGCACACACGCGATGCATTTTAAAGGAACATCAGACGACAACTATCACACAACAACTGGCAACACAACATGGAGCTCGACCTTTCATAAAAAGAAAAAAGGTGGGCTCGAGAGATGGCCTAGTGGTTAAGAGCGCTGACCGCTCTTACAGAGGACCCGCGTTCGATCCCCAGCACCCACATGGCAGCCGAGAACCGTCTGAAACTCCAATTCCAGGAGAATTCCAGTTCCAGGGGAATCCGAGACACTCTTCTGACCTCCTCGGCATTGCATGACACGGGTGCACCAACCTGCATGCAGACAGTACATTCATACACAAACAGAAATAAATAAAATTTAAAAAATTAAGATGAAAAAAAAGATAAAAGGTAAGTTTCAGGTTATAATAACTCTATGCCTCTCAAAGGAGGCAGGTTATGGGGAGGTGCTTGCTCCAGACTTAGCCAAGTCTCCAAGTCTTGCTCTTTCTGAGTAAGAGCATTATTTTTGCCTCTAGAGCTATCTCTCTCAGCTCCACTTTCCCTCACGAGTAGGAAAAATTTCAGAGGGTTCAGAGTAGGGAAGTAAACCTCCCCTGAAAGGAAGTTTCAGGGTAGTAGCCAGGCTTTGCCACATCCTCAGGAATCTTCCTGTGTAGGATAAGCTTTTAATCGCTCTTTTAGCTTCTTTTCTCTAACTTTGAATCCCACAGATGGGGGGCTATTGTGCCTGCAGGGTATTGTGCCTGCAGGGCCAGAGAGCTGCAAACCCTCTGCTTCTAAGTGTTTCTTTGCTCACTAGCATTTCCTTTCCTTCTCTATCATGGGAAATGAACAGGCATGCCAAAAGGACCCACAAATTAAGAAAATAAAAATGCTCCTCAAGAGCCAAGGAGTTACAATCTCCAATCTCCACGTGGGAAGCTGCCTCCTTTTGGAGCGAAACTCTTGATATAGCCCTGTGGTTGTACTCTGCTGACTTATGGGATCCAAAATCTTGGACCTGTGTGGCACCGGGGGCTAGGCAGTGAGGAGAGTAAAACGTGCCCGGATCTCTCAAGATCTTTCCCCTCATATCTGCAGTGAGACAATGTCTAGGCCCCTCCCATTAGGCTGCACCAGGCAGGGATTCTAACAATAACAATTTCTCAGAAAAGAGAAACGCATTTGGCTGCTGGTGGACCATGGCTCCAGGACTGAATGCGCCAGGAGACTACAAACCTCAGAATTCGTTGAGCCTGTTGCGGCCATGTTAACTTACTTTTTTTAACATTTCAAGCCAGCAGACTACAGTTCCCAGAATGCTTCAGGCCTGTCCCATGGCAGAGAAAAACTTTTAAGCTTTTGTGTTCTTTCTAGAACAGGTATCCCAAAAATACAAAGAGAAAATGTACCTTTAAACCTTATTGTATTTTTTTCTTATGATACTTGTTCAAAATTGAGTTTAATCATACTATTCATTGCATGTCGATTTTTGTCTTGAGATAACATTTTTATAATATGGCCATTCAAAATCTGTTAATTTCCATCTCATGCATGCTTATTAAGATATTAAATTTCAAAATCTAATAAATGGGTACCCCAAAACATCTTTAAATAAAACGTACACAATTAATCAATTAAAAAGTCCTAGGCAGGGGCTGGAGAGATGGCTCAGCAGTTAAGAATGCTGACTGCTCTTGCAGAGGACCCAGGTTCGATTCCCAGAACCAACATGGTGGCTGAGAACCATCTTTGACTCCAGTTTCAGAGGAATCCAACGCCCTCTTCTGACCTCCGTGGCATTGCACAACATGGGTGCACAGACCTGCACGCAGACAGTACATTCATACACATAAAAAAAAAATTAAAAAAAATTTTTTTTAAGTCCTAGGAAATTCTATGTCAATTAATTAAAAGGATCCTAGACAATTCTAAAGTCAATTAATTAAAAAGGTCCTAGACATTTTTGGAGTCTTTTAGATTTGTTTTCACTCTTTAAAATTCACAGGCTTCCAGACCGTGTGGTTTGTAACCTACTACCAAGCTGAAATAACGAGTCATCTTGATTCATGTTTGTCTTTACCTATCTAAAATTAACAGCATTTTTTATTTCATTATCCTGAAAGCAAAACAAGGCATATTTTTATGGAGATTTTCAGGCCAGCTTGGTCTAACAAAAAGCTAAAGCTAATAAAATGTTCTTTAACAACTATTGGTCATTTTAAATGGTTAAAAATTAACTTGTTATAATCTTACTGCTTACATAAATTTAGTGTTTAAATTCAGTAAAGGGTAACTCTAAAACGAAGATTGCCTTTTTCTCTCCCTAACGCAGGTCTGTTAGTATATATAAACAGCTAATTTTATTAAGGGTAAATATAAATTTACACATGTGGTTGTTCAAAGTTTTATTGAGTATGTACTGTCATCTGCTGGTTACAATCCCCCAACATCCAATAAGGATCTGTAGAACCCATTCTATAAAATTTATACCTTAAAGTAATGTATCTAGGGGTTGTAATATATAAAGATTAAAATTTCTTCAGGATCAAGTCTTAATCAGGTAATTTAAAGACCACAATATATGTTTAATCAAGCTATATCTAACTTATTTTTACTTTTATGGTAAGCTAAATTACTTATATTGTTCAAAAATAGGTCTAATACTATCAACATGAAAGATTGGTCTCACAAATTTATGTGAACTACAAGTTGTTATTATTCTTACTTTAATTCATACTGTATTTCCGGGTGACAGCCTTGATATTGATGTATATCAGTGTTTCCAGTGTCTTTCTGTGATGTTATCTGTGACATCCCCTTTTTATCTACAAGATAAATTAGCTTTGAAAGACTCCATTTCACCTCTTCATCAACAATGGACCTCGCAACACTGGTTCCTATATGGGTATGTAGTACTATGATTTTCAAAATGGGTAAATTCTCCTAAAATAAAGTAAAATTAATTTAATGCCCTCCAAAATACAGCTTAACTTCTTCCTCACATTAAGAGACATAAGATCTCTTGGAATGATATTCTGTTTCTCATAAACATCTATTAAAAATGCATCAGAGCCAGGTACTGTACTGGCTGGGGCTTCTCCAAACAGCCAATTATATCAGTAAAAAATATTACAGCTGTCTTTTATCAAGCTAAATTCAGGCCCAATAAATCTTTCAAGGCTAAAAGGCCTTGGGTAAAACCCCAAGAACTAAACTGATACATTATTTTGTTTTTCAATGGTGAAGTACCTGGTGAAGTATTAGTTGTCTAACCTTGTGATCTCCCTGGAAACCTGAAGTTGCTGTGACTATCCATTTCACCTTTTCAAGACAATGGTTTCATACAGATGACGAGTCATGGTCCAGTTCAAAATTCAAAATAGTCTTATATCTGGGGCTGGACTGATGGCTCAGTGGTTAAGAGCACTGACTGCTCTTCCAGAGGACCCAGGTTCAATTCCCAGCACCCACATGGTGGCTAAGAACTATCTTTAACTCCAGTTTCAGGGGAATCCAAGGCCCTCTTCTGACCTCTGAGGCATTGCATGACATGCGTGCACCAACCTACATGCAGACAGTACACTGGTACACATAAAAATAATAATAAAATAAAAAACAAAATAGTCTTATAATGGAAATAGGAAAATGCATCATTGGTTGCTAAAAGACTTTGCAATCTTATAGTAATCAAGAACTTTGGAGCAGGAAATGCTCTAAGACTAAAGATAAGATAGAAACAGAAAGGCAGTCTGGAATACTTGGCCTTTGGCTAGCCCCACTAACAGGACTAACAGGACCAATAGTCATGGTTCTGATAGCTCTGCTCTTAAGATCTTAGATAATAAACTTACTAAATTTATCAAAAACCAAAAGGAGGCCAGGTAATTCTTATCAAAAAATACCTCAGAGTTCATTTTAAACTAAACATAAGGTATTATGTTGTTGAAGAGAAGGGAATATCATGGAAATAGGTAAATGGATCTTTCCAATATTATAGTAATCTGGAACTTTGGAGGAGAAAAAAAGTCCAAGACAGAAGATAAGATAAAAAGACTCCTCTCTACCCTCTGAGGCTACACAGGATGGAAGAGTTTCCTGTAATCTTTACCCAAGATGGAGGTCTGTTTCTCCAGGATGTCACATACCTGTAGCTTTTATGATCCCATGATAACTGTAAACTATTTACTTGATTTTCACTTATGTGTTATATGTTCTTTGCTCACATTTGTCACATGAGTATAAAAGACCCTAAAGACTCAGTCAACTGGCTGACCCCTTCATGGAATGACCCATGTGTCAGTATAACTAGTATAAACTCTCTCTCCTCACCTGCCTCCTCCTCTTGCAGTCCAAAAGGTGAAAGCCTCTCCCCATACAGCCAAGGCCAGCTGGCTGGTTGGGAGGGGTATTTGGATCCCTCACTCCTCCGTTTCCCTCAGGACAACAGTCAAGTTTATAATCCAGGGCAGGCAGGCAGACAGCTAGTGAGAAAGCATTTGATGTGAAAGGTCAGTGGTTCTTTCAAAGAACTGTCTGCACCATACTATTCTATTTTTTTTTTAATTTTTTTTAATTTTATTTATTTCCGTATGTGTATGAATGTATTGTTTGCATGCAAGTCTGTGCACCCGTGACGTGCAATGCCGCGGAGGTCAGAAGAGGGCGTCGGACTCCCCTGGAACTGGAGTTCTCCTGGAATTGGAGTTTCAGACGGTTTTCGGCCGCCATGTGGGTGCTGGGGATCGAACCCGGGTCCTCTGCAAGAGCGGTCGGCGCTCTTAACCGCTAGGCCATCGCTCCAGCCCCACTATTCTATTTTTAAAAAGTTAAAATGTCACTCAAATATATATTTTCATTTATAAAGGGGATGTTTCATTCCATTGTTTTTTATTAAAATGTATTTTGATTTATATTTTATGTGTATGAGTATAAAGCTATATGTATGCTAGTGCACCTGTCTAGTGAAATACCCAATGATGTTAGAAGAGGGCATCAGATTCCTTGGAACTGGTGTTACAGAAAGTTGTTAGCCACCATGTGGGTTCTGAGAATCAAACCTGGGTCAGCTGGAAGAGCAGCCAGCAATCTTACTTCTGAATCATCTCTTCAGAACCACCATTATTTTGTATGAAAGACTTTTTAAACATAATTGATTTATTGTATGTTAGTGTTTTTGCACATGCTGGGACACAGTGGAGGCCAGAAAGTAACCCATGCAGGTATAATCTCTTTGCCACCATGTGGACTCAGAATGAAACTCAAGTCCCCAGGCTTGTTTGCAAGTGCCTTTGCCTGCTGAGCCATCTCACTGGCACCACTGGGACCAAAGCTGCAAGTGACAAAGTTTTCCTTCTCTTGATTTTTTGATGTTTTATTTCTTCTTTAATTGTTTCTATTCTTTTTTTAGTCAGAGGATTAGTGTTAATGGAAGGAAGAATGATGTATTAAAGGACAGGATAAAAAGGTGTGTAGAACTCAAGGTTGCAGTCAATATTTATTACCGAATGGACAGGAGCTCTCCATGGCCTGATAGGCAGTTAAAGATAATTTCTCCTGTAGTCCAGGCTGCATTTGTCTTGATTCATGTATGATGAGTCTCTTGGCATTTTTATAAGCTCTTTCTGACTATTAAATGCTATTCTTTCCTTGTTAACTCAAGCTTAATCAATGCAGCACTTTTCCAGAGCATATACAAGTATAGTGTCTCATTTTGACCTTTCAAGGTCGAGTATATAATTCTGACCTCCAGGAAACACAACTGAAGTTTCTCAGCTTGATTTTTGAGTTTCATCCAGACTTGAGTAGATGAAGTTTGATTCATGAACACACTTACATTGTAAGGCAACTTCACTTATGGTTACACATCACCAGATAATCTTCACATATTACAGAACATATTGTTTTTTAAAGGAAAAGAATCCAATGGAAAATTGATAATGAAGAGCCCATGTGATTTGTATACGTGTAAAATTGCTCATGTTCATTAAAAACTAAAGAAATGCTAATTAAAATTGTAAGTTACCACCTTCTACATAGTGTAGAAAATAGTGCAAAGAGCAGGCGTAGGCATGAATTGCTGATGGAAGTGCAAATTAATGCAACCTCTTTGGGACTGTAACTTCCATCAAAATAATGATATTTACATTATGCCTCAGAAATTCCTCATTTACATTTTATTTATAAGAACAATATAAAGCAAAAGTATAAATTGATGAGTACTACATTTTTGTTGAATCATTGTGTGTTTATTTCATACAGAACATCTGAATCCATCTTAACCATCTTTATACCCCCTTCCCCACGGGCACCCTTCCACAGCCCCCTCTCACAGGAATTCATACAATCTTTCATTTGTGCCAGGGCCCATTGTGACAAGTTAGCTTCCCCAGATGTTCCCCACTGCAAGTTTATCCATTAAGGTCTAATAAGCCTATCCAGAGTCCCTTGCTTTAAGAAGATCAGCCTCTACCCACTCAGCTGCCGACAGTTCTTTTGCTAAGATTTCCACAGCTCTAAGCTGGGTTCAGTCTGCTTAAGTTTGCATGGCCGTTGTACATGCTGAAACAACCATTAAAAGAACATATGAGCGGGGGCCTTGGAGCTTGTATGATTCTATTTCCATATTGTCTATCCAACTCCTGCCCAGATCAATATATCCACAAGCTATAAGTGTCACCATTTTCCCCATTTCTCCCTTGATATTACTGGTCTCCTATGGCCCTGCCTCTCTTGACCTCCTTCTTTCCATTTATCCCAACGTTTCCTTCTATAACCTTCCTTTTCTCCTCCCATTTAAGTACCTCCATATTATCCATTTCTCCCTTAGTAACACCTGTCTCCAACTAGTCATCTCTCTCATGTTGTTGCTTCTTTCCCTTCACCTCCCTGGTTCCTTTCCATTTTTCTGGTTCCTGCCACTATGTTAGGATATTTACTTACATATAAATATATGGTGCTAGGATGCACAAATGACTGAGAATATACTTCTTTGTTTTTCTGAGTCTGTGTTACTTTACTTAGCATAACGGTTTCTTTTTAAAAATTTATTTATTTATTTATTTATTTTTATTATTTATGTGTCTGAATGTACTGTCTGTCTGCATGTAGGTTGGCGCACCTGTGTCTCGCAATGCTGTGGAGGTCAGAAGAGGGCATTGGATTCCCCTGGAACTGGAGTTAAAGATGGTTCCTAGCCACCATGCGGGTGCTGGGAATTGAACCTGAGTCCTCTGCAAGAGCAGTTGGTGCTTTTAACTGCTGAGCCATCTCTCCAGCTCCAGCATAACATTTTCTAATACCATCCACTTACCTGAAATTTTCATGATTTCATCTTTCTTTGCTGCTGAGCAGAACTCTATTTTCAGTTGATGGACACTTAGGTTGCTTCCGTCTCTTCACTATTGTGAAAAGAGCAGCAGCAAACATGGATGTTCAAATAACTCTGCAGTAGGATGAGTCCTTTGTATATTTAACAAGGAGCACTGTAACTGGGTCAAATGGTAGGCTCGTTCTGTGTTTTGTGAATTCCCTACACTATTTTCCATTGGGTTTGCACAAGCTTGCAATACCACCAGCAGGGAATGAGCATTCCCCTGTCCCCACATATCCAGGATTTGGTACCTTTTGCTCTCCTGACCTTAGCCGGTTTGAATGGGGTAAGATAAAAATTTAAAGTGGCTTTAATTTGCACTTACCTAATTACTACATTGAACGCATTTTAAGATGTTTCTTAGCTGCCATTTTGTCTTCTTTTGAGAACTGCTTGTTCAGATACTTAGCCCATCTTTTAATTGGGTCTTTTTTTCCTTGGTTCTTTGTTTTGGAATTCTTTATATATTCTGGATATTAAACCTCTGTCAGAAATGTCAATGGTGAAGGTCTTCTCCCACTCTTTGGGTTTTCTCTTCACTTTCTTGGTTGCTTGTTTTGCTCTATAGAAGTATTTTCAGTTAAGTGTGGTCTCACTTATTGATTTTTTTTACCTTAAATCCTGTGCAGTTGAAGTCTGATTTTGAAAGTCCTTTCCTACACCTATAGGTTACTGTTGAAGTTCTCATCTAAAAGTTTCAGAGTTTCAAGTTTCACTTTAAGGTCTTTAATGCATTTTGAGTTAACTTTTGTGCAAAGTGAAGCATAAAAGTCTAGTTTCATTCTTCTTCTACAGGCAGAGATCCAGTTTTGCCAGCACCATTCACTGAGAATGCTGTATGTCCTTCATTGAGTGTTCTTGGACCCTTTGTCAAATATCAAGTTTCTGAAATTGTATGTACTCAGTTTGGGATCTTCCATTTTGTTCCATTTATCTACAGGTCTATTTTTGTGCCAATACCACACTGTTTTTATGACTATAGCTCTGTAATTTAGTTTGAAATCTGGTTTAGTAATCTCCCCTGCATTGTTCTTTGTGTTCAGGGTTGATTTGGCTATCATGGGTCTTTTGTGCTTCCATCTCAATTTTGGGATTTTTTTTTTCCCAATTCTTTGAAGAATATCATGGGGATTTTGATTGAGATTGTATTCAATCTACATATTGCTTTTGGAAGGATGGTCATTTCACAATATTAATTACCTCAATACATGAACATGGACTGTCTTTCCATCTTCTGGTGTCTTCTTCCATATCTTTCTTTAAAGATTAAATGTCCATTTCAGAGATATTTAATGTATTTTGTCATGTATATTTCAAGATATTTTGAGGCTATTCTTAATGGAAGGGTTTCTCCACATGCTTTTTACTGGTATATAGAAAGGTTATTGATTTTTGTAGAGTAACTTTATAACCTACCACATTGCTGAAAGTGTTAATAATTTATAGGAATTTTCTGGTGGAATTTTTCACATCTTTTAGGTATAATATTATATTATCTGCAAAACTGGTGAAACAGAAGTTGCTTCCTCCAGGTATAGGAAGTCAAGGAGCAGTGGGCAGATTCAGACTTTTCAGACAAGAAGGCTCCTTTAATGAATCCAAGGAGGACAGGGTTGGGGAGAGCCAGGACAGAAGGCTATTCTCAGTTTCTGAAGGATAGATAAGGTGGAGACCACCTGTGAATGTTATGGGCAGTGAGACTAGAAAATTGAGCTGGTGTGAGTCTGGGGCCTCAGGGTGCAATTGGGGAGTCTGGAATAGGAGAGTAGTCCAGAGATCTGGGGTCCTAAGGAAAAAAGTGATCTGTGCCCAAGGCTAGAAAAACAGGATGTATGTCCAGGGAAACTGTGATTACTACATTTTTATAGTAATAAGTTATTTGTAATGGTGTAAGTATGTGTTCTAGTTTCTTTTCAATTGCTGTGACTAAACACTCTGACAAAAACCATCTTGTGGAAGAAAGGGTTTATTTGGCTCTAAACTCCAAGATCACAGTTCATTACTGAGGGATCCCAAATTAGGAACTCAGGGCAGGAACCTGGAGGCAAGATCTGAAGCATAGGCCATGGAGGAACACTGCTTACTAGCTTGCTCCTCTGGCCCATGGTCAGCCTGCTTTCTTATATAATACAGAACAATCTTCCCAGGGGAAGCACCACCCACATTGGGCTGTGCCATCCCACATCACTCAGCAATCAAGAAAATTTCCCCAAAGGCTTGGCCACAGGACAGACCAATGGAGGAAATTCCCCAATTGTGACTCCCTCAACTCATGTGTGTCAAGTTGACACTAAAGATATCCAGTATATTTGATCCCTTGTCAACTTGACACACAAAACAGATCACTATTAAACCATAACCTTTCTATTTCTTGTCTCCACAATATGGTACTGACATTAATATCACAGCCTAAGGCAGTATAACCTTAAAAGCCCCACAGTCCTTAAAAAATCCAAGCACTTAACTGTTCACAATCTCTTTTAAAAGTCTCTTAACTGTGGGTTCATGTAAAATACAAAAGATTTACTATCTTATTTCTTTTTTTTTTTCTTTAAGTACTCCTTCTTCATGATACTTTATCTTTGTTTTTTTGGTTTTTTGTTTGTTTTTTAGACAGGGTCTCCCTATAGCCCCAGCCAGCCTTGAACTCACTCTGTAGACCAGGCTGGCCTTGAACTCACAGAGATCCTCCAGCCCCTGCCTCCCAAGTGCTAGGATTAAAGGCGTGCCATGTGGCACCAGGCCAAGCTTAAAGGGTTCTTAGCTGCCATGTGCTGGGAATCGAACCTGGGTCCTCTGCAAGAGCAGTCCATGCTCTTAACTGCTGAGCCATCTCCCCAACCCCCACTGTCTTATTTCACAGGAAAGTATTCAGCACACCTAGGTAAAACCAAAGTCAAGTAGCTCATGGCTGGATATCTGGGACTCACAATTTTCTGGGCTCTAAACGTTTTTGGCAGCTTCACTTCTCTGTCTATTACATCCACATCATACACAGCTAATCTTGCAGGCCCAGGCCAGCTCATTTCCACACCTGCTGCTGCTCTTGGTGGTTGTTCCATTGTCCTGGCATCTCCAAACAGCTGGGGTCTCAATGGAAACTGAGCCTGCACCTTTACAAATGAGTTTTTCTACCCTCTCCTAGAGCAGAGCCTCAGCTTATCTTCATGATGCCTGAAATCTTGGGGTGTTCACTGCAACTGAGGCTGCATTTTTACCAGTTGCCTTTCAAGCCTTTGTAGTGCCAAGCCTCAGCTTCTTTTTGTGACCCCTTCCTACTTTCAACACAATAACCATGCAGATTAATCTTATATAATGCCAAGTCCTTCCAGCTTGAGATGGAGGCTCAGATCCTGTCTGGACCACAGCTTCAGTGTGCTGACATTGAGGAAACGCTTCCCAGATTTCACCACAGTGAGGCCGGTCTCTTGTTATTTACAGCTGATTTTTCAGCCCCAGCTAACCAGTATCAATTATCCCATTAAAACAGGTTTCATTTCAGATTCTGGTCTCTTATTGCTTACTGCTGCTTCTTCTGCCCCCAGATTACTAGAACCCACAGTTTTCAATTCTGAATATTGTACATACAGCACTGATGGTCGCTACTTCTGTTTGAAGCTTTACAAGCCAGGCCTCCATCGTCTACAACTACAACTCTTTTAGCATAACTAATCCAAACTGCACACCAACAAACTCTAGGTACTCAATGACTTTTCTAGCCCAACGTTCCAAATGCTTCTGCAGTCCTCCTCAATACCAGGATCAGGCCTCCCACAGCAATCGCCCCCTCTCCATTACCAATTTATATTCTAGTTTCCTTTCTGTGCTCTGACAAAACACTCTAATGAAAACCAACTTGGAGAGGAAAGGGTGTATTTGGCTCTCAGCTCCCAGATCATAGTTCATCATTGACAGATCCCAAGGTAGGAACTTAGGGCAGGAACCTGGAGTCAGGATACACAGGCCATGGAGGAATGCTGTTTACTGGCTTGCTCCCCTGGCCCATACTCAGCCTGCTTTCTTTTTTTTTTTTTTTTTTTAAATTAGTTTTTATTGATGCTTTGTGCATTTCATACATTTTTCCAATTCAGTTCAGGCTTATTTCCCTTTCCCTCCCCCCCACCCCCACCCCATCCCAGATCATGCATTCTGCCATAACTGTCCTGCATCTTTCTCTCAGTTTTTTTTTTTCATTTTTAGCTATAAGTGATAATCCATGAGTACAAGCATCCTTCATGCAAAACCTATCTGCAGGCTGTTGTGCCCAAACACCTACAGCCCCACCATCCAGTGGGGGGTGACAGGTTGTTTGTTCAATCAAGTTGATCAAATGAGTGTCCAGACTACATTGCTGTAGTTTCACCATTCACCCCAATCGCAGCCCTTACATTCTACCACGCCCCCTCTTCCGCAGGTTGTTCCCTAGGCTTAGAAAAGGGGCACAGGTGGATGAGAGGTAAAACAGTCCACTCTCTCTGGAGCTGTTGACTTGGACTCTGGTCAATTCTGGCTGTTTCCTTTCATGGGCTGACAGTTTGTCCAGGAATAACCTTTCGATCCTACTAATGAAGAACAAGCAATTAGATATATAGGTATTTAAGCAGCACTAATAGTTATGGTAGGTTACTTTAGCATAGACACATGTTTGGATATGTTAATCCATGAATTACAATTTTCCCCCCTGTTAAATATGACAGGGTCTTACTGTGGCTTATAACATCTCCTAACCTGTAGAGGATGTAAGCTTGTGGCATCAGCCATGGGTTATTTCTCCAAGGGGAGAGCCAATAGCCAATTAGATTTGGGATATACAGGCACATGGCTGCCTCTGCTGCACAGTATTTCCAGGCAGGTGAGGTGTAGCTGGTGCTGACGGTGGAGTCTTGCTTGACTCAGGGAGACCCATATTTGCTTTATTGGTTTAGTGGCCTTTGGTAACACTCTCTGGCATTCCAGAGGCCATCTGTACACTTGCATGTGTGGTCTCAATACATCCCTCCCATGTTAACGTCAGGTCTTCGGCAGCAGGGTCTTATTGCCTCTCCTCCTGTAGGTATCCCAACTTAGAGGCAAGGAGCCCTTACCTTTTGTGGGGCCTTGGATCCCCTGGCCAACATCCACCTGGTAGAACAATCCATTGCTGATGTCAGAGCTCCTGTATTAATATATTTTGCCTGAGTGCATAGCCCTAGGACTTTAGTATTATATTTGGTTCTGAACAGAGAGTAATCCCTTCCACAGTTCCCATGTCTAGTAGTCAATTAAAGAAAGCAGTTTTACCGGTTTTATAAGAGATTACCTCTACAATAGTTGTCTCCAATTTACAGTTGGGGAGCGACCTCATCATTGTCATATTTCTCCTTGTTCTATGGGTGGGAAGGCAAGGAAGTCTCTCATATCAGAACCTTTGTGGCACCTAGAAGGTAAGTTTCATTAGGACTCATTATAACTAGTTGTTACATGTAGGATCCACAGAGGGGTTCGATGTTTATGGCAATCTGAGGCTTTTCTTCCTTTGAATGTTCAGACGGGTCAGCCTTTCCGTTGCCACTTTTTGGTACATCCTACTCAATGCAAACCTGTATCTTTTCTTTCTCAGCCGTTAAGTTGGTGACGTTTTGTCCTGTTGGAACAAACAAATCTTTTCCCATAGTTAGTTTTAAGATTTGAATTGCAAGGGTTTGATGAAAAGGTTTCATGTCTTTCTGTACCCCCCCCTTTTTTTAGCGTATGAGTCTCCAGAAGACAGCCTGCTTTCTTACACAATACAGAACAATCTGTTCAAGATTAGCACCACCTGAGGTGAGCTGTACCCGCCCATATCACTCACAATCAAGAGAATACCCCACAGACAAGGTTACAGGCCAGTCCAACGGAGGCAGTTCCCCGGTTGAGACTCCTCAAATCAGGTGTGACAGGTTGACACTAAAGCTATGCAACATTGTGTGTATCAGGAAAATTTGTTTTAAAAAAACCATGTCAAATTCACACAAAAGTAATATTCATGCTAGTGAACGTAAACCTTTGTTTATGTGTTTCCATGCGTAATTTCCATATCTTGATATTTGTTGATGAATATTTTGCTTAAGTTGCTGACACATTATCAGACATAAAATTCTACAAAACATTTGCGTGATTGGACAAAATCTTATATGTTTAGTGACCAGGGTGAGAATGTATACCAAGAAATAACAGTCTTATCTTGGATTCCAGAATGGAAACTCAGAAGCTCTCAGAAGTCAGGCACAGAATGGCAAATACCCAAAGACCTCTTCCGTATTTGAAATCTAAACTCACTTGAATTCATCAAAGTAAAATATAAACTGACACTTTCTAGCTTCTGGGAGCTGCGGGATATTGGGGTAAAGAGAGATGAGGACAATAGCTAAAAGTTATAGTCAGTTATGAAGGCTGGGTTCTGGTGATTTATTGTAGAATATGGCGAAGTTATTAATAATATCAAAATGTATATTTCACAGTAACTGAATGCCTGGATTTAAATTTGTATTAGTACAAAGAAAACATGTCTTTGATTGGATATATCTTTATTAGTTGATAATTTCCCAAGGAATTCAGTACACTGAATTCCATAAATAGAATTATTATTTGTCAATTAAAAGTAAAATAGAATTTACAGTAGTGGATCAATCAACTCAGGAGTGAAAATGAAACAAATGAAAATGTCAACCAGTGAAAGTTTCTGTTATGTTTTTGGTGCAATAATAAATCAGTGTTTTCGCTGAGTCAGACTGACATTTTGACTGAACAATGCCTGTACTTTTAATAAAAATCCTACATTACTATGAATATAAAATGAAATTAAATACCAAAAAAGGTAATTTAAATGTGTGCAATGGAAAGTTACTATAATTTATTTTGAGATGATAAAATAAGATACAGAGGGGAAATGCCTTTATTTATGAAAGTTCATTTGCATGTATCTGAATGTGTCTTCCTTCTGTGAATGCCTCTTCTCTGTGAATATAGCATAGTATTTGAAACAACCTATGCTAAGACATTTGAATTCAATTATTTATTCTTTGTTATACTTTTCAAAAAAATTCAAACATCTACATCTTCTTTGTTCAGTAAAATACATAACATTTTAACCTGAATAGAGTAATACAAAAGTAACAAAGCACTGAACTTAGTCTGAAATATTCGAAGAATGTTTTTCTTAATAAGATAATGAATATATTCCGTTGCTTCTTATCTGCATGACCTTACTTTCAGTTTATAAAATAACTTGTTACAAAACAACCCAGTTTAGATGCTTTGCTGCTTCTCCTTCATTATTATGAACTTGTACCTGATATTTATTGACATTACTGAGAAATTAATATGAGCTAGGAAAGTTTTAGAGCACTTAACATGAATTATTTTGTTCACTATAATACTTCCTTAAGTAAGTATACGAATAACTATCATTATAAATGCTTTTCAGTGACAATGCATCTTTCAGATATTCTCACCAAACTACAAAAGAACCATTGTATTCTCAATCAGAGCCCCTACATCATCTCTGATGATTGTACTAACCAACAGTTTGGTTAATATTTTGTTTTATTTTTGGATTGCAATACTTTAAAGCATGCATAAAGGTGCAAACATAAGATAAAGTCTGGTATACATGTTGCCTAACCATAACATTTTTTGATCCAATATTCCAAGAAATTTCTTTAGAGAAAAATAATTGATTTCAGTGTGACACATTCCAGACACTGTCATGTTTTGTCTCCATTTGACTACACACACATCATCCACACTAGACGTGCATGTCCCAAAAGTGGTGGCAAGTACTTTACTGTATAATTGAAAACCACAAATGCAAAACTATCTTATTAATGGTGCTTTCATCAAGCTGATGGATTCAGTTAGGATGATCTCTGTCCAAATACTCCAATGTGAAATTATATCTTTTTATTTTCACATAAGGATGATGATGATGATGATGATGATGATGATGATGATGATTTGCTGCTCCTGGTCTCAAACTCAGAAGCGTCCACTTGCTAGTTAAGTGCTTTTTACTGCTGAATTTACATCCAAATTCTTGGTATTGTGTTAGTGTTGTAGTACATACCTCAGTCTGGCCTAGAAGTAAGTCCTTTTTACTGCTGAGTTTACATCCAAGTTCTTGGTAATTGTGTTAGCATTGTGGTACATACTTCAGTCTGGCCTAGAACCAAATAAGTACCCAATGTGACCTACAAGTTCAGATCCTCTGTGTGTGTGTTTGTATGTGTCTTCTTTCTCTCAGAAAAATTACTTTAAAAAGGTTTGTTTTAACAACTGTGTTATATTTATCAATATTCTATTTTTTTCTATTGATGAATATTTTATAGTTTGCTTTTCCTTTCATCAATCAAGGGACTTGCATTTTTCTTCCTTTGAGTACTGTAGTTGTAGTGCTGTAAGCATTGTGTGGTGGTTTGAATGACAGTGTTCCCCATAGGCTTCAAGTATTCAGACATTTTGTCCCCAGTTTGTTGTGCTGTTTTGGTAGATTTTGGAAGGTGTGGCTGCTGAAGGAAGTATGTCACTGGGGGTGGGCTTAATGCGTTTAACCAGCCTTGCTGGCTCCAGTTGCTCTCTCTTAACTTCCTGTGCTCATTGGAAATGTGAACCTAGGCTCTCTGCTCCAGCCCCGGCCACCATGCCTCCCACCACAATGGACTCTAATTCCCTGGAACTGTCAATCATAAACTCAAATAAACTTCCTTTCATAAGTTCCCTTGGTCATGGTGGTTGTATCACAGCAACAGAAAAGTGACTAATACACATTGATAGCAAATATCTGTTTCAATTTTGTTGTTCAGTTAATGTGTGCATAAACTAAAAGAGAAGATGTCGTGGAGGGTAATGTTGTTAGAACTGTACAGAGAGAAAAGTTAGGAGTGACTTTTTGAAGTCAGAAAGGTACTAACATTGCAGTTTGGCTTTAACCTCAAGGAGTGACATGATCATTCCATCTCTATGGTATAGCAGAGGGTGTGGCGGTGACCTACATAATCTTTATTTTATTAGTCATGGCAATGAAATAAAGAAAAGAATACAATGGCAGATAAGTTTATGGTAATGCTGATAGGACTATTAACAGTCTTTAGTAAGACAGGCAGGTTAGGTACTCATCTGGGAATCCACCCATTATTCCTTCAGCTCAGCTGTAATACAGTATTGAAAAGTACTGGAGTGTAGAAGGACAGATAGCTAAAGGTTCAGTTCTTTGATGCATCTTCATGACATATTTATATACAATGGGGTAAATAGTTCTCTTGATGATGCAGCTGTTCATCAGCCACCCATCTTATATAAGTAAACCAAGTATACTCATTGCTTCACACTACTGGGCTTGGATAGAATTGTTTCTTTGATTCATGCTTGTACCCAATCTGGCTGAATATATATCTTTAGTAAATGTCATGAAATAAATGTCATGTGCCCTCTGGCATTTGCCTATGTTTTCTTTCTTTTTATCTGATAGTTTCTATTATTTCCCTTTTTCTTTCTACTAATATTAATTAGTCACCAAATATCTCACTTGTGATCAGAGTAGTTTACTAAATATTCCTGGGATGAGAAACTTTGAGATTTCACTTTTGGAATGATTCCCCAAAATGTTGTATTCTCACTGAGGTATGGATGATATCATACTGGAATCCTTATTAGGTTGGCATATAAAGGAGTATGTAATCTTTCTTATCTTGAGGAAACTGCACTATAAATGTAAATATAGCTCTGAAAATTTGGCAGAGAACCCAATTTTTATTTAGGTAAATATATTTTTCAGAGATTCAATATTCAAGAATGTGGTAACATTCATAAGTTCCTGCTGTTATAAGTGCCAAATATCTAGAGGACTGTTGATCTAGAAGCTATAAGATTGATGACCCCACAGCCAAACCCTTGTCTGAGGCTGGTCTTGCAGCCGCCCCGCAATCACAAAGCCAATTGACTTCATGGTCAAATCCACCTGAGAAGCTGTTGGATTCTGCAGACCCCAAGTGGCTGGAGGCTCTTGGCCTTCACAAACACCCAACCGGTCAGGTGAACTAGCCCCAAGACTGAAGAAACTGAAAAACTAGCTGAAAGATTAACAGTTCCCTGATGGATCTGGGTAAGGAAATTATGTGCATGAAAAAATGCTGGAGAGCTCAGTCACATGCCAAAGCATTTAGGAAATTCCTCTTTATTATCGCAGGGCGACCAGCTATACAAGCTTGGGATGACAACCCCCACGTTACATGAAATCACTTCCCAGTCTCCCAGTAGTTAATACCCGACCCCTACACCATCGTGCTTTGCCCCAGCTCGAGGGGTGGACCCAGAGGTCTTGTGTCTTGGCTCATGATCCCAGAACATGCTGGCTGAAGTGTTAGCAAATACGCACCCAAACTCAGTCATACCCACACAAGAATTCAGTGAAGAGCTTGTGTTAGACATATTACCAGGCTTCCAACTTAAAGGCGTGTGTTGGTGTATTATAAAACACCTAAGGTGGTGTTGACTTCAAAATACACAGTGACAAACAAGTGCATCTGAAGCAGCTCATACAGAAGTCACTAAAATGCCTCTCAACAGTGAAAATGGCTAGGGATAACACAAAGAATCAACCCAGTCTTCCAAGAGAAAGTCTGTGAGAATTAAGGCTGTGAGTACTGGGGGGTGGGATTAGATGGTTTTAATTTTACAATACTTATATAGAAGATGGAGTAGAGCCATCGTTATAACAGGGTTTGGTATTATTTAGGAGACAAGCCTCTGCTGTGAGGGATTATGAGGATGAGCTTAACTGAGATGGGAAGACCCACCTCAAAAGTGGGAATTTCCATTCCCTGGGTTTGGATCATGATTATGTTAAGAGAAAGCAAGCTGATCATGAACTTTCATTCATCTCTTCCTCCCAACTGCAGATGCATCGTGACCAGTTTTCCCAGTTCCCTGATGACCCAAACTTTCCAACCGTCATGGACTCCACCCTTAACCTGTGAGCCACAATAAGCCCTTTCACCTTTAAGTTTCTTCAGTCAGAAATTTTGTTTCAGCCACAAGAAAAGTTACTAAACTAGAGGATATGGCACATGAAGCAATGTGCATTTATCTCCAAGGCGGTGGAGACACACAACATAACTTGAAAGGAAAGAGTGAAATCATCCAATTAACATTTTAGAAGATTGCTCACACATCGTGTAGAGGATGAATAAGAAGGGCATGAGATTAAAGGCAGGAAGTTAATGCAGCTCCACAGTTATAACAGAGTCAATCATATTAATATCAGAACAGCATGTCTTTTTAACCTTGTGCCACATTTTATATCAATCACAGCTTGGGAAATATGCATAAATATGAAAATATGACTAATAAATAAATAAGGAGTTACACATCCAAATATATACATATATATTTATAGTTATCTGTGAAAACAGGTGTTTAATATTGCTCTCTCACCAGTCAATATATATTTTATCTGTAAACATAACCAAAAAACTATTCATAAGATATATTAAAATATTTTCTAAATTATTGAATATTTGATAGCAGATATTTAAGCTAAGTTATTGCCTTTTAAATCTGACATTGCTTCAAAATAACCCTGTCACTTCCCTGAATTGAATGGAAGGAATGTGGGTGATTTTAGGGAATACAGTTCATCTCTGTGGTTCAAAAATGCACAGCACCTTCCTGTGTTTGTAAAGTGGCTTCTTTAGTACAGAACCTACACTTTATCTTGTTCTCAGCAAATTTCCTATCACCCTCCCACCTTTATTCCTTTGCTTTTCTTGTGAAACCTTCTAAACATTTTATTTCCTTGGATACACCTATTTTCAGAAGCCCTGTTGCTATTCTAATAAAAAACGCAATCAATCTAATTTTAAGATTTGCTATGAGGATTCATGAGAAAGTTAAAGTCTGTACAGCTTAGAGAGTTTGTTTCCATTTTTAAAAAATGGGCTGGAGAGATAGCCTAGCAGTTAAGAACACCAACTGCTCTTGCAGAAAACCCGAGTTTGATCCCCAGCACCCACATGACGGCTAAGAACCGTCTGTAACTCCAATTCCAGGAGAACTCCAGTTCCAGGGGAATCCGAGACCCTCTTCTGACCTCTGCGGCATTGCACGACACAGGTGCACAGATCTACATATGCAGACAGTACATTCATACACATACAAAAATAAATAAAAATTAAAAAAAAATAAAAAAAATAAAAATAATGACTTTAGTGAGCAGGGAACATGGCTCAGTTAGGGAAGTGCTTCCTGTGGTACCATGCAGACCTGGGTTCCATGTTAATCACCCGCATTAAGCGACATCAGCAAAACCCAGGTATGGTGGCAAATAGTATCCCACTTCTGGGAGGACATAGGCAGATTCCTGGGCCCCATTAAGCAGGTTTATCTGAGCACTCCAGGTTCCAGTGAGAAACCTTGCTTCCAAAAACAATGTGAATAGGTTCCGAGGAATAACAAAGAGGTTGATTTCTGGTACCAGGACACACATGCTTCCCCTACACATACACGCAAATAAATAAACACACATTTAAGATATACTTAAATGCCATTAGTTAATGCCAGTGGGAGAAATGAGTAATGACTGAAATTATTCAGTTACCTAGATGACAAGTTAGTAATTTAGAAAATGTGAACGGGGGCTGGAGAGATGACTCAGCAGTTAAGAGCACTGATAGCTCTTGCAGGTTCAAGTCCCAGCACCCACATGGTGGCTAAGAACCATCTCTAACTCCAGTTCCAGGGGAATCTGATACCTTCTTCTGACCTCTGCAGCATTGCATGACATGGGTGCACCTACCTACATGCAGATAGTATACCCACTCACATAAAATTAAAAAAAAAAAAGAAAAGAAAATGTGAATGGATAAAAAGTATATGATAGGACATTAATATTGTATGAAGCAGGACCTCCTGTAGATGAGGATGTTTATTCAGAGCACACTGATGCTGGAGTACCCCCAGGTCTTTTGATGGCCATCATATGTATTTTATTAGACTTCACTCTGATGGGACTTGGAAATACTGGAATGCAAAATTTAATGTTATTTTATTCCAGTTAATTTTATTAAAGAAGAAATTTCTCCCCACTAATTATAACAAAATATGTATAGAAGCTAGTTTCCTTCTGCAACCTTATTTAGGATAAATATTTTTTGTTTCATCTTCTGTTTCAGCAAAGGTACTTTGTATGTGTTAAAAATACCTAGTGACTTACTTGGAGCAATTATACAGCCTCTCAACCTTTCCCATGATTCTTTCCTTTTCCTTTTGCACCTCAGTTCACTTTTTTTTCCCTTAACACCTGGAATTGCTGAGAATTCATTTGTATTACAGTTTAGTGAGCAGGACTCTCAGGATTGGTTTAACCTACACAAACACTTTGGCTTCATTAGACATTCTTCATCATTTAATGTCAATACATTTATATCAGTGGTGGTAGGTGATTCAGTTGCTAAAGTCCTTCCTGCAAAAATCCAAGACTCTGAGTTTGTATATCCAGAACTCACATAAAGCTGGTGCAGTAGCTCGGGTCCACAATTTCACTATTCCTACTGAGAGATGGGAGAGTGCCACTGAAGGATCCCTGGAAGCTCAGAGATGCTCAGAGGTAAGCAAAACAACACTCAAGATTTTCCTTTGACTATCTGCTGTGTCATGTACATGCTTGAACTCACACATATAAACATGTTACATATATGAACACATCGACATACAATATACACAAAGATCAAAAAATAAGTTCATATCAGACTTCTCTAAATATGTACTGTCCTTAGAGCTATGTAAACATAAAGGTCGAAGCCCTTCTGGGTAGTCATGACATTCAAAATTACTTTTCTTGGTGATAGGGTTCAAGCCCACAGCTTTGCACGTTTGCCCTGTGTTCTATAATTAAGCCACATCCCCAACTCAAATTAAACCCTATCCTATAAATATGAAGAAGTGAACACTTTTTAATTAGCCCCAGATTTTGAGATGGATTTAATATACCTTTTTCTGATTTCTAAATACTAAAAATATTTCCATCAACATTTTGTGGTATAAATTTTATTTTCATAGCCTCTAAAGATTCTAAAATGAACTGTTCAACCAATGACATTACAAGCAAGAGGGAAAGAAAGGAAACCAAGTTTAATAAGGGCAATGTATATCACAAGGGGAATGCCCTACAATGAATTTGTCATAAGTAAATGATTAGTGTGATTAGTCAAGATTTACATGCTAAAGATCATGTCTCACAAGTCTAAAAATAAGAAGCCCATCCAGTAAAGACCCATCCTCCACTTTTGTAGATATAATATCTGTGCAAGATCTGAGTGCTTATATTGCTCCATTGGTCTAAATGTTTGAACAACTGCTACGAGGCAAGGAATTCATTAAAATTTTAATTATTAAATTATGCTAGAATATTTAAAATTATAAAATATAATATTTCTTCCATGGTTTCAAGTCTTTAATAAAAGTGTGTATGTGTGTGTGTGTGTGTGTGTGTTATATGAATAACAAGCAAGAAGAAAGAGAAAGTACAAGATTCCTAACTAAATAGGTGATAATAAGATATTGTTCTTATGAGCAGAGTCATCAGCCACTAGAAAGGAGTCAATGGGATGGTGAGGGCAAGAATCCAGAAAAACAAGATGCTTTACTTCAAGAAACCAAATTAGTCTCAGGTATTGTCATCATTCAGCCAAAATACAGGAGCTTTACAAAATGGCTTGACCCTGGCAAACACTAGCTCAGCATATCAAGGGATGGTTCTACAGTTGATCTTAGCCAAAAGGCCAAGAAGCAATGAAATGGATCTAAATTGAAATGTTTCTTTTTGTCTTTTTCTCATGATTGGACTGATGCTAAATGCTTTATTAGTGATTGTTGTAGTTTGTCTTCAGTTGCTGTGACAAAACACTCTGACCAACCAACACCAACTTGGGGAGGAAAGGGTTTATTCAGCTCACATCTCCTAGGTCACAGTTCATCACTCAGGGAGCCCAAGGCAGGAACTCAGGGCAGGAACCTGGAGGCAGGAGCTGAAGCATAGGCCATGGAGGAGTGCTGCTTACTAGCTTGCTCCTCTGGCCCATGCCCAGCCTGTCCTCTTATATGGTACACAACAACTTGCCCAGAGGTGGCAACACCCATTGTGGGCTGGGCCCTCCCACACTGCCCAATATTCAAGACAATACTCCACAGACCTGGCCACAGGCCAGTCCAATGGAGCCAATTCCCCAACTGAGGCTCCCTCAACCCAGGTGTGTCAAGTTGACACTAAAGCTATCCAGCACAGTGATTGACTGATTTTTTTTTTTTGTTATGTTTTAAGAAAGATCACAGGTAAAGGGCCATTCACGTTACACACATAATGAGTACATATTACGAATCTGACTTAACACTTTCACTAGTGTCTTGCTCACTAGGCTGAGGTGGGATTTTTCAGTTCCTCTACAGAAAGTTTCTCCTTTACACCATTCCCTTATTGTTCTTAAACACAGCTTTATGAACAGATCAAAAAGAAAATAAGAAAGGGGCATGCATTGCTTTGTCAGAAGAGATTCTCAATGAATTATTTGTAGCTTTTGGTAATATTCATTGTCATCTTTAGTAGATTTAGAATCACTGTGGACACACATTTCTATTGTGACTGTACGAGTCTTTCCAGAAACATTTACCTGAAAAGGGACTAGACAGCCTATATATGAACAGCATCATCAGTACAGTGAGTGGTTCCTGGACTAAATTAAAAGGATTAACACTCTCTGCTCCCTGACTTTAGGTGCATTGTGAGCAGCTACTGCATGCTCCTGCCCTATGACTTCCTTGATATTTGGCTCAAATTTTGAGCCAACCTCTCTTCCTTGTGCTATTTTTGATAGGTATTTTTGTCACAGCAATCAGAGAAGTACCTAAAGCAGAATATTTCTACAGGAGAAACCTTTTCTCACAGATGTTAAACACTGTATCTTTTATAAAAATGGACAAAACGTTCACAATAAAGATACAGTACATTTTGACAATATGAATATTATGATGTTTGATATTACAGAATGTTGCATCTGACAACTATATAGAGTACAGTAGTTCAAGCATATATATAATGAGTAATTTCTAGTATTTATAAAATAAGAAGTAATTAAAATATTCTGTTAATGCTTTAAAGGTAATCTGCTTCAAATAAAGAATGTGTCAATGAAAAATATCTCAAGAGAAGTTATAAAATAATACTTCTTTGGCATTGAGGAGTATAAGCAGGGCTTTGTACATTCTTTCCACTGTAGAAATCCACCTTCAACTTAGAAAGAATTTTTGACACAGTGAAGATAGTTGTACACACCAAGCATTTGAAAATATAAGTATTTGTTAGAGGAGGATGTTCCCTTAAATTTTTATGTATTCATCTATTTTATGTGTATGAGTGTTTTGCCTGCTTATATATAAGTATACCACATGCAAGTGCATGTGGTCCTTGCAGAAGCCAGAAGATAGTTCCAGATATACTGGGGCTATGGAGAAACCCCTTCTCAAAAAGACCAAATGGTAATAATAATAATAATAATAATAATAATAATAATAATACCTATCTCTTTTTACCTAAAAGAAATTGATTTCATTGACAGAGGCATACATGGCTCAGGTTTAAAGGATAGGAAAGTCATTCCAAGCAAATGGATTTAGAAAGCATACTTTCTATTTCTAATTAATTGAACCATGCTTATATGAGAAAAATAGATTTCAATCCAAAATTTAATGATATATGGATCATTCCCTATTGATTAAAGGAACAGTCTAAGAGCCTCTACCTGATACTGCTAACAGGCCTGTGGCTAAGAAGTTCATGGTCTATAGGAGAAAGTTTACTAAAATTAACCTGCTAAATAGAAATAGTACTAAGCTGTCTCCTAATGACTTATATCCATAGAATAATGCATCTCTCAACTCTCACCAGAGAAATTTACTTACAAAGCAGACAGTGATTAGCACAGAGGTCCACAATTGGCCAAAGTGAATAGAATGCCAGAGTTCAGAATACTTTTCCCTGGATATGACGTCTATATCAGTCCTCTGTCAACCAAGGCTTAAGGATATTGTTGAAGAGGTGACATGAAAATTTAACAGCTAGAGGTGGTACAAGGCCAAAAGGAAACACAGTTTTACAGATAGCTGGGCAGTTACTCGAATTAATTCACGGCAATAGTTATAGTATGCACAAGGCCCACGTAAGCTAAAGTACAATAAAATCCCTGCATGGGTGTGGGAAGGGTGTTAGATACCCCAGCCCCACATGCCTACATGAGCAAGTAATGGCAACTGATGGCTACTGGAAGGAGGAGGGTCAGTCTGATTTTAGAGTGAGAATCATAGGAAGTTGAGCAGGCTCTAGTGGATGGACCCATAGGAACATTATATATATATATATATATATATATATATATATATGGTGCAAATAAGCAAGAGTATCTAAATAAATAAGATTAAAATATGTTGCATGAAGTTCACAAAATTTTACAACAAAAGAAGATAGTACAATTATAAGCATATATGCACAAAACACCCCACATGCAGTTTCATAAAATAAAGAATATGTGAAGGGGTTCGGATTATTTCTTTTAATTTTATATTACTCTAAAATATGAATATACACCTTACGCCCATGTACATTAATTACCATGCCTCAAAGTGGGTGATAAGTTAATTCTAGGGCTCATTAAGATATGCACAATATAACATCACAGTTGCTTTCAGATAGAAAGAAATATAACAATAATATTATTCAGCTTTTCTTTCAATTGGTGGATTTGGTGCAAGCATCTATATTCATATTTTAGAGTAATATAAAATTAAAAGAAAAAAAAATCTTACTCCTGAACATAATAAAAAAAGAAGGAATGTGTGGATGAAACTGATCAATGAATACCAAGTTGGTTACATACAGCATGATGATTTGGAGTACAATTTTACAGTAGGAGAACAATATAGATGTGATATTGCATGCATTTCAAAGGCCTCAAAGAAAGAACTGTGTAATTTTGTTCAGAACTGTGGAAATTTTAACCACAAAGAAATTATACATGTTTAATGACCTAGATATATTCAGCAATTTTAAGTTTTAAACAATGTATATATGCATGAAGCATCATGTGACCCCATAAATATGTACAACTTTATATTTGTATATGTCAGCAAAAATAAATTAAATAAAAAAAGAATATGGGAAAGAAATCATAGAATGATCTTGCCAGAATAATAGTAGATGGTATGGATACTCTACTCCAGAAGACCCAATACATGTGTCTTCCAGACCTGAAAAGGAAGAAGCTTACCTAAGTGTTAAAAAATGTTATAGAATGCAATACCTACAAATGTTGTACTCAAATAAAACACAATGCATACTCTAATCTGAAAGATATGAAACTTTCTCTAAGACAGATCACATCTAAAACACATAGAAATACAAGCCTTAAGAAATAAAGAAAAATTGAAAAATATTCTTTTCTTCAATCTTACTAAAATAGAAAACTAGAAATTAGTCCTAGGAAGAAGATCATGGAAACATTCTCATTCACAATAGACTTAAAAATATCTAAGAGTAAGCCAAACTAAAGACATTAAGGATATGTAGAATAGTTTACCGAAGGGAGGCTTAAAAACTCTACCAGAAAACTCCTAGAAACAATTAAGAGTTTCAGTAAAGTGGCGGGATAAAAAATTAACCTAGAAAAATCATTAGCCTTCCTTTACACCAACAACAAGAAACTGGAGAAGGAATATAAGGAGACCTTGCCATTAATAATAGTCTCAAAAAAAAAAAAGAAATATGGGAACAAACCTAACCAAGGACACCAAAGATCTCTACAACAAACCCTGAAGAAGGAGATTGAAGATAACATCAAAAGATGGAAAAACATGGATTGGAAAAATTAATGTAGTAAAAATGTCCATTCTACCCAAATTAATATTCAGATTCAATGCAATCCCAATTAAATTCCCTATGAGTTTCTTTACAGACATGGAAAAAAAATCCTTAGATTCATATGGAAAAACAAAAGACCCCAAATAGTTAAAGCAACCCTGAACAAAAAATGCAATACAGAGGGGCTCACCCTACCAGACTTCAAGTTATATTACAGGGGTATAGTCATAAAGACAGCCTGGTACTGGAACAAAAACATTGACCAATGGAACAAAATTGAAGCACATACAATTTCAGCCACCTCATATTCAATAAAGGGGCCAAGAAAAGTAATTGGAGGAAAGATAGCATCCTCAGCAAATGATGCTGGCAAAACTGGATCACCTTTTGTAGAAGAACCAAAATAAACCCCTAATGATCACCCTGAAAAAAATCACCTCCAAGTGGATCAAAGACCTCAACGTGAAACCTGAAACTCTGAAGGTCATTGAAGAAGAAGTTGGTAGCAATCTACAAGACATAGGAGTAAGAAAATACTTTCTAAATCAAACAACAGCTGCACAGGAAATAAGGTCAACAACATACAAGTAGGACCTCATCAAACTCAAAAGCTTTTCTACAGCTAAAGAAACAATCAAGGAAGTGAAGAGAAAACCCACAGAGTGGGAGGAAACCTTCAGCAGTGGTACATCTGACAGAGCATTAACATCCAAAATATATAAACTACTCAAAAAACAAAGAAGTGAGAAAAAAAAAAAACGACTCACTCAAAAGTTGGAGTAAAGAGCTGAACAGAGACATCACCAGCGAGGAAGTAAAGATGGTTTATAAACATCTTAAAAACTGTTCAACACCATTAATGCTTGAAATACAAATTAAAAACATTCTAAGATATCATCTCATTCTTATAAGACTGGGCAAGATCAAGAAAACAAAAGATACCAAATGCTGGAGAGATTGTGGGGAAAAGGGAATACTCATCCATTGCTGGTGGGAATGTAAACTAGTACAACCATTGTGGAAAGCAGTGTGGAGAAGCCTTAAAAGACTCAGAATGAGCCTACCACCTAACCCAGCCATACCACTCCTGGATATACACCCACAAGACTCATCCTACCACAAAAATACATCCATGTTTATTGCAGCTCTCTTCACAATAGCGAAAAGCTTGAACCAACTCAAATGCCTCTCAACTGCAGAGTGAGTCCATCTACACAATGGAGTTCTATGCAGTGGTAAAGAAAGATGACATCATGAACTTTGCAGGTAAATGGATGGAACTCTAAGCCATTATGCTAAGTGAAGTAACACAGTCCCATAAAAACAAATGGGGAATAGTTTCCCTCATATGTGAATGCTAGCAGGAAATTCCCAAGTTCAAAGGCAGGCTGACCAACGTTACTGTTATATTTCTTTATATCTGAAAGCAACTGTGTTTTCAGTTATAATCTCTTAATGGGCCCTATAATGATCTTACCACTTATTTTCATACATGATAATTAATATATATGTGTGCAAGGTATGTATTCATAATTTAGAGTAACATAAAATTAAAGGGAAAATGTGAATTCCTGAACATATTTAGGAGTTAACATACAGTTTATTTCCAAAAGACATAATTCTGGTACATATATGACATTTATATAGGCAAATTTTGTAGCAATACAAATGGGAGGGAACAACAACAGAAGGACTGGGTCAAAGAAATGGATTCTGCCCAAAGCAATACTCCTCTTCAGAGAAAAACTTTAAAAAGACTGAGGGAAATATACAGAACATACATGGCAGAATGCATGAACTGAGATTGGGTGGGGAAAAGGGAAAGGGGAATATGTCTAAATTGAACTGAAAAATCATGTATAAAATATACAAAGCATCAATAAAATTATTATATTAAAAATGATCTATATAATAAAACTTTAGATTTTTGAAAAAAAGAGATTGAGGAAGACACAAGGAAATGGAAAGACATGATATGCTCAATGATTGGTAGAATTAATATTTTAAAATGTATACAATCTGAAGAGAAACCAAAGTATTATTAAATTGTGGTCAGATAAACTCTTCAAATATTTTGCACATGATATTTTGTCAAGCTGATTCTCTCTTTCTTATACTTGTAAAATCAAATGTTTGAATTTGTTTGTAGTACATTGTATTTATCCCTATTAAATTCCATCTTATTGGCATTTGTTCAGAATTCTAGTGTGTGTCAGACTAATTTCAAATGTGGATGATTAAATTTATCACCCCCTCTTCAGCCCTGTGCCTTTTAGACTTCGTGAACTTCCTTTCCAAATTGGCATCAGAATCACTGCCTGATAAAATCAATTATACTGGCCCAGATGATGGGCTAGTGGCCATTCCCTAGACAATGGGGTTAAAAATAAGATATTTTTTGTTTTGTTTTGTTTTCACTTTTTTTAACAATAAGTGATAATTTGTGAGTACAAGCATCCTTCATGTAAAACCAATTTGCAAGCAGTTGTGCCCAAACCCACACAGCTCATGGGTCCCACCATCCAGCAGGGGGGCTTGTGTGTTCAATCAAGTTGATCAAATGAATGTCCAGTCTATATTGTTGTAGTTTCACCATTCACCCCAATCGCAGCCGTTACATTCTACCATGCCCCCTCTTCCGCAGATTGTTCCCTAGGCTTAGAAAAGGGACACAGGTGGATGAGAAGCAAAACAGTCTACTTTCTCTGGAGCTGTTGTCTTGGTCTCTAGTCAATTCTGGCTGTTTTCTTTCATAGGCTGCCAGCTTGTCCAGGCATAAACTTTCAATCCTACTAATGAAGCACACTCAATTAGATATATAGGTATTTAAACAGTATAACATATAGCCTTTCGATCCTACTAATGAAGCACTCGCAATTAGATATATAGGTATTTAAACATTACTAATTGTTATGGTAGGTTACTTTGGTATAGACACAGATGTTTGGATGGTATGCTAATCCATGAATTACATTTTCTTCTGTTAAGTATGACAGGGTCTTCGTGTGGTTTATAACATCTCCTAACCATTAGAGGATGTAAGCTTGTGGCATCAGCCATGGGTTATTCCTCCAAGGAGAGAGCTAATAGCCAATTAGATTTGGGATATGCAGACATATGGCTGCCACTGCTGCACAGTATTTCCAGGCAGATGAGGTGTAGCTGGTGCTGACGGAGGAGACTTGCTTGACTCAAGGGAACCTATATTTGCTTTATTGGTTTAGTGGCCTTTGGTAACACTCTCTAGCATTCCAGAGACCATCCGTATGCTTGCAAGTGCGGTCTCCATACATCTTTCCCATGTTTATATCAGGTCTTCAACAGCAGGGCCTTATCGCCTCTCTTCCTGCAGATATCCCAGTTTGGAGGCAAGGAGCCTTTACCTTTTGTGGGGGCTTGGATCCCCTGGCCAACATCTCCTTGGTAGAATAATCCATTGTTGATGTCAGAGCTCCTGTATTAATATATTTTGCTTAAGTTCATAGCTTAAGGAGACTTTAGCATTATATTTGGTTCTGAATAGAGAATAATCCTTTTCACAGTTTCTATGTCCATTAGTCAATTAAAGAAGGCAGTTTTACCGATTTTACAAGAGAATACCTCTATAACAGCTGGCTCCAATCTACAGCTGGCAAATGATATTTTCATATGATTGATGAGCTCAGTCGATCTTTTCCCTCTGCTTTTGACTCCTCATGTATCTTTCTGTTAGAGGAAATGTTATCGAATATTTCCTTCAAAGCAAGAACATTTTGCAGATTCACCAGGATTAGACAATTTTATAATCTTATTAAGAGAGAAAAGAAGATCAAACTTTGATTTAATATTCAATAAATATTTATTCAGGCCTACCAAAAAGCAATAAAATAATTAATATTTTTTTAACTTCTAGCATGGTATTTTTATTGATTCTTTGAGAATTTTTTTCATTTGTTTTACTGGTTCTTCTCTTCTACCATTTTTATATATTGCTTATTGTTTTTCCCATTTTATTATTATTGTTATTATTATTATTATTATTATTAAACTTTTTCCGTAGGTCATACATCATTTCTCAATCAAAACTAGAGTCGCTTCCCTTTCCATGCCCCCCATCCCACCCAAGTCCCTGCCCTCTGCCATACATGTCTTACATCGTTTTCTGAGTCTTTCCAGGTGCTAGTACCAAGTACCTAGTTGTAAGACAAACTGAACAGCATTAATGTTATATTCCTCATGATCTAAAGACAACTATGCTTTGCAATGTGGCTCCCTGAACAGGTTTTAGAGCTGACCTAACATTTATTTTCAGACTTTGGGTTTTTGGTACATGATGGAGGGTATGTGTGCATCTTTTAGAGTATTATGGGATTAAAATGGAAAGATGCAAATCAAGAAATATGCTATGGAAATAATATACGGTTTGTTTCCAAGGGATATGATCTTATAGGTGCAATGTAATAGGCTGGGGCAACTAAGCCTTTCTGGGTGCTTAACAACCATACTTAATGCCCATGCCAATTTGGCCAAGGGACCTAAGGGATAACTTAGTTCCTTGCCCTCAGAGGTCAACCACTTCTTAGGGGATTATGTATGGGGGCACCTCTTGAAATGTCCTACAAATGTGGGTCACCAGTCTTCCTATTCAGGGAGGTCTTGGAGAATTAATATTTTAAGAATAATCATTTTAACAAAAGCAATTTACAGATTCAATGAAATCCCAATCAACATCCTCAAAACAGTCTTCAGAAAAATAGGGGAAAATCTAAAAATTCATATGGAATCCCAAAAGTTCTTAGATTGCCAAAGCAATCCTGAGCACAAAGAGCAATGTAGGAGAGAATAACGTATGAGCTACCCAACTATATTACAGAGTTATTTGCATAGAAAAGCATGGTTTTGGCACAAAAAAAGACTTATCGTTCAATGAAACAAAATAAAAGACCCAAATATGAATGCATGCAATTTCAGTCATCTGATATTTTACAAAGGTGTCAGTAAGAAAATGGAAAAAAGACAGGATCTTCAACAAATCAAGCTGGGAAAACTGGGTATCCATGAGTAGAATAGTGATTTTAGACCTGTATTTATCATTTTGCACCAAAGTCAAATCAACCTGGCTCAAAGACTTCAATGAAACCTGAAACATTGAAATGGATAGAAGAACACACATGCAGTATTCTACATGGAGTATTTCCCACTCCAATACCATAGTGGGAAAGGACTTTCTTAATCAGACATTAAGGGTAACAATTGATAAATGGGACCTCATTGAACTAAAAACCTTCTGCATAGCAAAGGAAACAACTAACTGAATGATGTAAAGACCACAGAAGGGGAGAAAACTTTCATCACCTGTACATCTGCCTGAGGATAAATAGATGAAATGCACAAAACCTTCAAAAAATGGATAATCAAGAAAACAAATGATAATAGGAGGTAGGTATTATCAAGAGGAAATGGGCAAAATTGGAATACTTTAACTGGTGGGGGAGGAGGAAGGGTTAGAATGGGAGACAGAGAGAGAGAGAGGATGGATAAAGCTTAGGTGGTAAAAAAAAAGAAGGAAATGTAGTAGTTTAAAAAAGACTACTAAAATTATGTGTACAATAATTGCACATTAGTGTGTGTATAGCTCAAGCCTATGTAACATGAAACAGTGCCATACAGGAGTAACCTTTGAGGTTTTGGTCAAAGTAATCCAAGAGACTACCAAAATAAGACAGATAATTGCTTCAGACCTTGACTGGCTCCTAGATCTTGAAACTAAAACCTTTTGGGAGAAGACTGAACACAATTTAGACACAGGACTTGGAGCAGTGAATTTTTACCTGACCTGGAAGCCTCCTTCCTCAAGACTAGCTCTCATTATTTTAGAGTATACTATGCAAACCAGTAAGGGAGAAAGTAAATCCATCTTCCAACCCCTGCTTTAAAGCCCAATAAATCCAACAATGGCTGGCACAGCAAACTATGAAGGTGCAGTAGTGGCACTTTTATCTTGGGGCTAATCAACATCTATCTAATTGGTTTTAAAGCCTTCTCAATGGGAGGGAACTCATGTGTGGTACTGTGAACAAAGTCAAATACACATGGGTGGAGAGGTCATAGATTCTAGAGAAAACCCTATATCTGTCATATCCTTAGATAAATGTAATTTCTTGTTGTATTCCAAATTATGGATTATTATATATACAGAGAAGTATACCTGTAACCACTCATCAAATAAACTTTTTGCAACAGACAGGCACTGTTACAAAGTTCCACAACTGGTCACCCACATAGAATAATTGTTTGTGTGACTCCCAGCACTAGACACATCTACAATGAACCGCTACACCCAAGCCTCACAGAACATAGTTGAATATGAGGAAGACAGACTACTAATGCATCTCTCAACACTTACCAGAGAAGCTTCCTCATGCAACAGAGGGTGATGAACTCAGAAGGCCACCAGTTGCCAAAGTATAGAAAATACGAGACTCCAGTGTGTGTGTCCCTGCATGGGATTCCTTTTTTTTTTTTTTTTAATTTTATTTATTTCTGCATGTGTATGAATGCACTGTCTGCATGCAGGTTTGTGCACCCGTGTCGTGCAATGCCGCGGAGGTCAGAAGAGGGTGTCGGACTCCCCTGGAACTGGAGTTCTCCTGGAATTGGAGTCTCAGACGGTTTTTGGCTGCCATGTGGGTGCTGGGGATCGAACCCGGGTCCTCTGTAAGAGCAGTCGGCGCTCTCAACCGCTAGCCATCTCTCCAGCCCCTGGGATTCCTATATTAAACTTCTCCCAATAAGGGCTCAAGGGCTGTGGCAGAAGAGCAGGTAGAAAGATTATAAGAACCAGGACTACTGCATGACCATAGGAAAGAGTCTTCCAGCTCCTGTGACCTTGCTCATACTACCTTACAGCAATGGAAATACCATGCGCAAGACCCGGGAAACTCAGCTAGACAAAATCCCAGCTTACAACTGGGAAAATAGGCAGGATGAGCCAACCTTACTTGAGGAACTATTGGGAGCTGATCACTACTGGTTGAGGGAGAGTTGGTCGTCTTTGTTGGAGTGATGCTACATAGGCTGAACAGCCTTCACTGAATGAACTCATACCAACAGACATCTGGGTACTCAAACTTGATTCCATAAGCCTTAGTATTTATGAGAGAGTGACTGAAATCCAGTGGGAGGTCCAGGAGAGGGTGCAGATGGGGGAGGGGTTCTAAATATAATAAAGATGTATTGTAGGAAATGAAAATAAATTTGAAAAGAAATATGTATTGAAAAAAAGCAAACAAATGACCCATTTGAAAACAGGCTATGAGGGGCTGGAGAGATGGCCTAGCGGTTAAGAGCACTGACCGCTCTTACAGAGGACCCGGGTTCGATCCCCAGCACCCACATGGTGGCCGAGAACCTTCTGAAACCAGGGGAATCCGAGACCCTCTTCTGACCTCCGTGGCATTGCACGACACGGGTGCACAAACCTGCATGCAGACAGTACATTGATGCACATACAGAAATAAATAAAAAAATTAAAACAAAAAAAGAAAACAGGCTATGAATCTGAAAAGAAAGTTCTCAAAGGAATAGAAATGGTTAGAAAACACCTTTAAAATTGTTCAACATCCTTCATAATTAAGAAATGTAAATTAGGGACTTCGGCAGCAGGGTCTTATTGCCTCTCCTCCTGTAGGTATCCCAACCTAGAGGCAAGGAGCCCTTACCTTTTGTGGGGCCTTGGATCCCCTGGCCAACATCCACCTGGTAGAACAATCCATTGCTGATGTCAGAGCTCCTGTATTAATATATTTTGCCTGAGTGCATAGCCCTAGGACTTTAGTATTATATTTGGTTCTGAACAGAGAGTAATCCCTTCCACAGTTCCCATGTCTAGTAGTCAATTAAAGAAAGCAGTTTTACCGGTTTTATAAGAGATTACCTCTACAATAGTTGTCTCCAATTTACAGTTGGGGAGCGACCTCATCATTGTCATATTTCTCCTTGTTCTATGGGTGGGAAGGCAAGGAAGTCTCTCATATCAGAACCTTTGTGGCACCTAGAAGGTAAGTTTCATTAGGACTCATTATAACTAGTTGTTACATGTAGGATCCACAGAGGGGTTCGATGTTTATGGCAATCTGAGGCTTTTCTTCCTTTGAATGTTCAGACGGGTCAGCCTTTCCGTTGCCACTTTTTGGTACATCCTACTCAATGCAAACCTGTATCTTTTCTTTCTCAGCCGTTAAGTTGGTGACGTTTTGTCCTGTTGGAACAAACAAATCTTTTCCCATAGTTAGTTTTAAGATTTGAATTGCAAGGGTTTGATGAAAAGGTTTCATGTCTTTCTGTATCCCCCCCCCNAGTCCAAGTCAACAGCTCCAGAGAGAGTGGACTGTTTTACCTCTCATCCACCTGTGCCCCTTTTCTAAGCCTAGGGAACAACCTGCGGAAGAGGGGGCGTGGTAGAATGTAAGGGCTGCGATTGGGGTGAATGGTGAAACTACAGCAATGTAGTCTGGACACTCATTTGATCAACTTGATTGAACAAACAACCTGTCACCCCCCACTGGATGGTGGGGCTGTAGGTGTTTGGGCACAACAGCCTGCAGATAGGTTTTGCATGAAGGATGCTTGTACTCATGGATTATCACTTATAGCTAAAAATGAAAAAAAAAACTGAGAGAAAGATGCAGGACAGTTATGGCAGAATGCATGATCTGGGATGGGGTGGGGGTGGGGGGGGAGGGAAAGGGAAATAAGCCTAAACTGAATTGGAAAAAATGTATGAAATGCACAAAGCATCAATAAAAAACTAATTAAAAAAAAAAAGAAATGTAAATTAGGGAGCTAGAGAGATGGCTCAGCAGTTGAGAGCGATGGCTACTCTTGCAGAGGACCTGGGTTTGATTCTCAGCACCCACATAGTGTCTAACAACCATCTGTAACTCCAGTTCCAGGGGAATCCAACACCTTCTTCTCACCTCCATGGGCATTGCACAGCACAATTGCACGTGCATACATGCAGGCAATACACTCATACACATAAAATAAAAATAATAACTAAAATTTTTTTTACAAAAGAAGTTAAAAATGCTTTAATATTTCATCTTACTCCAATCAGATTAGGTAAGATCAAAAGAATAAACGACATCAAATTCTGGCATGGGGGCAGGGAAAGGGAACACTCACTCATTTCTAGTGGGATTGGAAATTGCTATAACCTCTGTGGAAATCAGTGTGTAGACCTCTTAAAAAATAAAACTACATCTACCATGTAATGTAGTTATAACACTACTTGGCCCACACCCAAGGAGTCATTATTCTTCCACAGAAATAGTTGCTCAGCCATATTTATGGCTTCTCTTTCAACAATAACTTTGAAATGGAAACAAACTAAATATCCCTCCATGGATGAATGGATAATTAAATGTAGTACACTTACACAGTGGACTACTGCTCAGCAGTTAAAAATTTATGAAATTGTAAGTAAATGAATGAAATTATAAACAGTTTTACTAAGTGAAGTTATAAGATTCAGAAAAAAAAGCAATGAGTGTGCTCTCTCATTGTGGATAATGGCTCCAAATCCTTAGAGGTGAGTATGTATCTTATTAAAAACTCAGGAGCCAGGAAAATGTTAAATGGAAGAATTAGGGACCTTTGCAGTAGAGAAGTCAGAAAGATTGTAAAGGTCAGTGGAACTTGATAACCAAAAGGAAACAGAGGTGTTTGAATACCACAAGGGATGTTACTCACACAAACGGACAGCATTGGTTTCAGCATGCACAAGACACACGCAAGCTCAACTCACACTTTGCTCTCTGGCTTAATCTGAAAATATGTGTTCATTACATATGATTTTTTCAGCATTAATTTATATATATCATTATAGCTTGACATTGGTGTATTTGTATTTATATGGTATGTAGAGAATGTCAAAGTTCTGAGAAGGAAGAAATAAAACTTATATTCTTTGACATTCACCAATGCAGGTTGAGATTTTTTTTATGCATAGTACTTTTCTAATTAATTAAGTATTATGAATGATTTGATAAGACATTTTCACTACATTGTGTTATGTCTTATCAAATCATTCATAAGGAAAAACATCCAAGGAAGTTTTTAAATAGCATTTATAACATTAATTGAAAATTTCTTGAGAATGTTTACCAGCAAAATTCTATATAAAACTCCCATGTCATAGTTACAAACATTAACAATATTCTATAATTTCTATTTTTCTTTTTATCCATTTCTCAAATATTGCTCAATCATTGGATCATTGATATTCCTCAATGTGTAGGCTACTATATGGCATTCGGATGAGCAACTCATATATATACATGTTAAAAATAACAAGGCAGAGATGATTATGCAATTCATAATATGCTTCCTACAGAAGCATGACAACCTGTGATCAGCCTCCAAAACCCACATAAAAATCTGGTTATATTGGCATGTGCTAATAATCCCAGAGCTGGAGAGACAGAGCCCAAAGATCCTTGGGGATTACCCAATTTAGTCTACTTTTGCAAAATCCACCATTAAGACACCTCTTAAAACATGAGTTGGAGCTGGGTGTGGTGGGGCAGGCCTTTAATCCTAGCTCTAGGGAGGCAGAGGCAGGCAGATCTTTGTGAGTTCAAGGCCAGCCTGGTCTACAGAATGAGTTCCAGGACAGCTGGGGCTACAGGGAAACCCTGTCTTCAAAAGATAAAAAACAAAGCAAAACAAAACAAAACAAACAAACAAACAAACAAAAAAACATGAGTTGGACAGTGCCTGAGGAATAGGAGCCAAGTTGTCCTCTGGTCTCAAGATATTAGATAGCAACATTTAAAATTTTCATTTTAATTTCCCTCAAACAAATAATTCTGTTTGTATATGAATGGGTGACAGGAAAACAACAGAGCTAAAAAAAAAAAAAAACAGGTTAGCTGGATTTTATTTAGGAAACATAGAGAACAGAACTGTTTATACATATCTTACCACTCTGTCTTAATTTCCAAAGAGAGATCTTCACTGAAATGACAAAAAAAGGCTCAAATAGAGGTTATCTTCCAATTTCTCTCTTTGCTAAATTTCTTTTTTGGCATTTCAATACTTTCTCAATTTCTGCAATTTGAGAAAAATCATTTTGCATTGATTGTTTGGGGTTGGTAAATTTTCTTCCTGTACTTAGAACTTGGTGAAAGCACTATGGATGGTTGTTGAACCTATAACTCTGTCAGCCCATCTGGAAAACTTCGCTTCTTAGAGAGGATTTCTTGTTTTACCCATATTATACAAAGATTTGTCTGATAAGTTTCTTGTCCTTTCTAAGGATGGGAACTGTGTCATAACTCAAAGTCAGCCCTGAAAAATAAGCCAGGTAAAATATTATTAATAAAATAAAACTATATTAGTTAACAAATGATTGAAATACTTATCGGTATCCAATATATAGAAAAAGACAAAATTTAATAAGTAATAAAATTAAGGTTAATGAAGGAGAAAAGACATTTTAGTGATAGTTTATGTATGCAAATAAGTTATGAAGTATTCTTATTACTTATCCAGAGCCAGCCTCTGAGCATTTTCTTGACATAGGTTTCACTGTTACTTAGCAGATCATACATTTTATGAGGAGAATAGGGAAAATATTATTTCAATGAGCATATAGGTTGATAAGGGTTTGGAAAGTGGCCTGGGTTCCTTGAAACACCTTCTGGGCTACCAATTATTACATACAGGAGTGAAATACTCCTTCCCATCCTACTCCTAGGCTACTTAATTGATTCCAAAAACCTCAGATCACACTGCCATTTGAGTTGATACTTCATTGTACTTTATAATATACAGTTTGGGCATTTCATGTCCTTCCTTAGAACTAATGATTTTCTTATGTCAGAGACTGGGATTCTTAGTTTACTCCAGTAATTGAAACTTGTAGTAAATATATATATATATAAGCTACTATATATATAAATGTATTTAATATATATATGTTATTATTATAGAATTATATATCTATATATATAATGATATATATAGAACCACCTCAATAAGAAATTGCAATCATATTGATGAAGACTTGACCAACAGCACTCTGAACATCATTCACTGGTATGCCTACTTGTAGCTGAATTAAAGTTTTCTATAGAATAATGCTGAATAAAAACATTAATCATTTCTGAAATGTAGTGCACCAAAGAAATTCGAGCTTTCATTCTGTGGTTTGCTAACTGTATTATCCAAGTGATATTTTGAAGATTGAAGAACAAAACATCTGCCATGAAAGGGAGACTATGTTACATATGGCTCAAAGTTTCCTATTTATTCTGGAAAAAGGTCATTCTTGTTTTCAAATAAGGAGAAGGAAAGAAAATTTTAAAAAAATGAGGGCTGTTCATAGTGGCACACACCTTTAATCCCAGCACTCTGGAGGGAGAAGCAGGTGGATCTCTGCGAGTTCAAGGCCAGCCTGGTCTACAGAGAGAGCTCCAGGCCAGCTGGGACTAAAAGGGAGAACCTGTCTCAAAAACACCAAAAATTTAGTATAATGTTTTTAAGTTTTTTGGAATGTGTTTATGTTGGTGTTTTACATATATGATTAATTTCCCTAGTGGGTATTTTGCATTTAAATTGGGTACACGTTTTTTGTTGTTGTTCATTTTGAGAGAGGGTCTCCCTGTAGCCCCAGCTGGCTTGGAACTGGCTATGTAAATCAGGCTGGTCTTGAATTCACAGAGTTCTGCCTTTCTCTGCCTCTGAGTGCTGGGATTGAAGGCATGTACAACTGTGACCAGAACACTTTGATTTTTCTAAGAGTATTACTTTGTAATGTAAGTGGGTTATAATCCTGGAATCTCCACCTTATGCTTCTGTATTAGTCACTTTCCTGTTGCTGTGATAAAACCACCATGATCAAGGGAACTTATCAAAGGAAGAGTTTATTTGAGCTTACAATTGACTGTTCCAGGGAATCAGAATCCATTGTGGTGGAAGGCATGGTGGCCGGGGCCGGAGCAGCAAGCCAAGGTTCACATCTCTCAATGAGCACAGGAAGTCAAGAGAGAGACGGGAGACTGAAAGGCTTGTTGAACTCACTAAGCCCGTCCCAGTAACATACTTCCTCCAGCATGGCCACACCTTTTAAGACCTCCAAGAACAGTGCCACTAACTGGAGACAAAAATGTCTGAATAATTAAAGCCTATGGGGGGGGGACACTCTCATTCAAACCACCACATTCCACTCCCTGGCCCCCATAGGCCATGTAGAATGCAAAATGCATTTAGTCCAACCTTAAAAGTCCCCATAGTCTTTACCATTCTCAATTCTGTTCAAAAGTCTACAGTCCAAAATCTCTTCTGAGACACAGGCCAATCTCTTAACTGTAAGCTCCTGTAAAATCAAAAGGCAAATTATATACTCCCAACATACAGTGGAACTGAATACACATTCCCATTCCAAAAGGGAGGAATAGAGGCATAGTGAGGAAACACTGGACCGAAACAAGACCAAAAACCAGCAGGGAAAACACCAAGTCCAGTAGCTCCATGTGCAACTTCTGGGACTTTACTTCCAAAAGGCTGAGATGGCTCAGCTCTTCCAGGATTCTGTGCAACATGGATCTCTTCCTTAGGTTGGTACCACTCCCTGTATGCAGCTCTCCTTGGCAAATATCTCACAGCACTGGCATCTTGAATGTCTTCTTGGGGTCTCTGCTGCCAACCAGACTTCACATTCCCAGCTTCATGAAATGGCCTATCAGGGATTTCTTTATGCAGTGACCCCCCTGCTCCACTCTGCCTGGCCTCGGCTGCTCTCTGAAACCATGGAGGAAGAACTGATGACCACTTCACTCCTGCAAACTTCATGCCTCTAAAGCCATCACTACGTGAATTAAACTGCCAAGTTTGGCTGCAAGTTTGGGATGGACCCTGGAGTATTTCAACCATATTTGCAACTTTTCTCTGCCCTGAACTTATTGGAGCAGAAAATCCTTTCAGTATTTTCCTTTCAAAAATTGGAGGATTAGCTGGGTGTGGTCTTGCCCTGAAGGTACTATTTCTGTTGTTTACTTGTAAATATCGAGGCCCCTCCTTAATCACTTTAATCTCACTTTTTCCATTGTTTACTTACAAATAGCTTGGCCTCTCCTTAATCACCTTAATCTCCTTATCAAAAGGAACCTTTCCTTCACATGCCTTAGCCCCACCTTTAATCTTTCTAGTGCAGTTTTCAGATCCAAACCGTACATTCTACATTTCTTTCTGCCCCATTTGCTCTTCTTCACTGTAGATCTGTACAATATTCACCATTAATAGCCATGCCGCCATTTCTACATTAGGCTGTCTTGAAATGTATCCTCCACAAAAGACATTAGTCCATTGCTTTTCAAATTAGCATCAGGCAAGCATTTGGGCTGTGGGCAAACTGTGGCCAGACTCTTTGATAAAAGATCCTACTTGGGGCTGGAGAGATGGCCTAGTGGTTGGGAGTGCCAACTGCTCTTGCAGAGGACCTGGGTTCGATCCCCAGCACCCACATGATGGCTGAGAACCCTCCATAATTCCAATTCCAGGAGAACTCCACTTCCAGGTTAATCCAATGCCCTCTTCTGACCTCCTTGGCATTGCACGACACGGGTGCACAAACCTGCAGGCAGAAAGTACATTCATACACATAAATAAATAAATAAATAAATAAATAAATAAATAAATAAAAATTAAAAAAAGAAAAAAGATCGTAGTTGCTGCCTAAGTCTTTATTTTCCTCTGGCTTCTACTAGAATGGCCCGTTAAGCTCTGCTTAAAGTAGTCAACAGCTTTTCTAGCCCAAAGTTCCATAGTTTTCCGCATTTCTCCAAACATCCACATGGTCAGGTTCTTCACAGCCAACAGCCCACTCTCTGGTACCAAATAACTGTATTAGTCACTTTTCTGTTGCTGTGATAAAACCACCATGAGCAAGGGAACTTATCAAAGGAAGAGTTAATTTGAGCTTACAATTGATGGTTCCAGGGAATAAGAGTCCATCATGGTAGGAGGCATGGTGGCCGGGGCAGGAGCAGCAAGCCAAGGTTCACATCTCGAAATGAGCACAGGAAATCAAGAGAGAGATGGGAGACCACAAGGCTTGTTGAACTCACTAAGCCCACCCCCAGTGACATACTTCCTCCAGCATGGCCACACTTTCTAAGACCTCCAAGAACAGTGCCACCAACTGGAGACAAAATGTCTGAATACTTAAAGCCTATGGGGGGACACTCTCATTCAAACAACCACAACCTCCCAAGTGCTGGGATTTCAATGTGTGCCATCAGGTCTAGCTCATTTCCCTCTATTTTATTTGAAAATGTTGCATGAAAAGTAAATCTGATGCCTCTAAAACAATATTGATGTAGAAGTTCTATGCTGAGAGGCCACCGCAGATGTCAATGCATATGGAACAATGGAGTGGGAAAATGCCAGAGGTTTTGGCTATAGCTGAATGATTTTCTGGACAATATATAAAAACATCCAGATGAAGAGTCCAAAATTTCTTTCAAATGCTCTATATGAATCAAATAAAATGCTGATTTGGAACATGGATACTGGATTTAGGAATGTGGAAGTCATTGCAGATCATGAGAGAAGCTGATCTTGGAATTCTCAGTGTTTACCTTTGGTCAGCATTCATTTAATTTTTCATCAACCATTGACCTTCAGGATGGCATAGTCTACACAACTTGGTCCTTGCCAACGTCAGTAATGCCACAATCTGTCTTACTGTTCCTTGTCTGTGCTCCAATTCTGTAGCCCACTTTTGAATTTCAAACAAGTATGATTCTCTACTTTCATTTTATCTCCCTGGATTGCTTTTCCCTTAAACCATGCACATACTATTTTTCAATGAAGCATGAGCTTAAAAAATATTTCTTTATAGTATAGTAAAATGTAAAGGGAGGCTTTGTCATCTTCTCAATTTAGGAGCTGACTTCCTCAGAAACCTGAAGATAAAGACTGCTAAAATATCTCGCATAAGGTAAGACCATTCAGCATTAACTTAATAATCACTACTCCACTCTTGCTCATGATTATGCTTGGCAAACTATCTCGTCCCAATTTGGGGAAAATTTCAAAACATGCCATTATTTGTATTGTATGGTTAGTAGACATTAGTCTGCAAGGTAATGTTCTGGAATACAAGAATAGTTATTATACAATGCACAGTTGAGGACATAGAGGAAAGTGTCAAATGGGGTCTTTGTAGCTAAAGACTTCTTATGCTAAAAGGAAACAAAAACTTGTAGACTGACTTCACTATTAAATAAAAGGCTTATAATGGGCTAATAGGTTAACAGATCCCCTTGGGAGTTAGGAATAATTAACCATTTCTCTCTTACTCACTGGAAATATTCTCTCTCATCTCATCTTGTATCACTGAAAATCCTGAGCAATAGAAGCTATGGCATTCTTTAGGTGAGCACCCACTGGGGGACAATTGGAAGACTAAAGACAGTACTTCACTCACAACATTCCTCTGTGGGAAAGTTTGGTAATGTTCTTCAGAGAATCTTGGTGTCCTTAGTGGAACAGCTTTAGGACCACTATCTTGGTGTGGGGACCTATGCTAACAGCTTTGTACCAGCTCTGACAGTCATGATGTACCTGGTATTGGAGGCCTCAAAAGCTAGAAAGGAGGCAAATGATGAAGTTACTCTGCTTTTCCCTCCCTAGTATTCTCAAATTTGAGAGGGAAAAAACACAAATATTTGAATTGGACGTGTAATTTAAATTTTGGTAGTTTAACAGGAACTATAAATATTGAATGTGAAAAATTCTAATTTTACTTGTTAGAATAATATGTGTTCAATATGAACAGAATACCGTGACATTTTCCTGAGAAATAGCAAAAGAATGAAGAAGGGACCATTAATGAGGCATGGTGAAGGTTTAATGACAAAAACTGTTATTTATGTTTATTTTACTCTCTCTCTCTCTGTCTCTCTCTCTCTCTCTCTCTCTCTCTCTCTCTCTCTCTCGTGTGTGTGTGTGTGTGTGTGTGTGTGTGTGTGTGTGTGCACATGTGTGTGTTCTAACTCACTGGCCTGCATCAAAAGAATATTTTGTCACTTGTGGATGTGCTACTCTGGTGAGCCTATTTGAATTGGGTTTGTCTTGGGTCTGTGAGTGGATTTCTTGCTTTTGTCCATGTGACCAGTGACTGCATGAGTTACTTGTTTGGTTGCTGCAATAAAATACCTGACAAAATCAACTTATGGAAGGAAGGTCTTATTTTGGGTAATAGTTTGAGGCTACAGTATATCATGTTGGGAAACTATTCCCAGTTAGAAAGAAATAGACACAGATGCCTAACTCATATGAATAACTGGTGACCTACTAGCCTCTTCTGAATTATGGCAGTAGGAGCCTGAGGCAGATAGTACATTGCATCCACTGTCAGGAAACATTCAATGATGAATGTTAGCTTACAAAGTATTTTCTCCTTTTTATTCAGCCCTGGATCTCAAACCTATTTAGGATGGTTCTTTCCACCTCAATTAACCTAACCTAGAAAATCTCAAAAAGGCATCCCTGGAGGTTTGTTTCTGTAGTGATTCTAAATCCTGCCAAGTGCACAATATTAATCACCACTGGCCAACTACAGTATGGTTTTCTCATGGTAGATAATCGAAATGCAACAGTTCATGCTCCCAAGACCAGGCATATTCCAAGTCACTGATCCCATGATGATCTATAAAATTATACTTGGCAAAGCAAATCCAAAGGACTATGCCCAATATCACTGAGCTGGATCTGCACTTCTAATATGAAGTGGTAGAGCTGAGACAAGTTAAGAACAAGGGGAAAAACACAAAAATTCTAGACAGCACTTATTTCCTATCCCCTTTGAAGAGAGAGTTGTGCTTTGGCATCAACAACATGAATCCATTCATCATAAACTCTCCAGTGTGTTTATGCAAATATTCTATGTGTAAAATGAGAAGTTCATTAAAGAGAACATCATGAAAATATCACAAGCTGATTCTGAGGATTTCCACAAAAATTATGAGAGTAAATAAAACAACCACATAATGGTAATCAGGAAGGATGAATTTTTGGATTGTGAACAATGTAAAACTATACAAAAAGACCCCTAGGAACTGTATTAAGGGAAGTATATATGGGTGGATTTTGAAATACTGAAATTTCCCAGACTGGAACTGCCTTTCACTTTAATACTGACCCATTAGAGGAGTCAGAGTGAGATTTTTGAAATGGCAACATAAAATAGCAGTTGTTTAATGGGCAAAGGTAGAAGATAAGATAAAAGAATAGTATTTCTTTCTACAGCCACCTATTTAAGATACGTAAGTAGCCTGGTCTTAAACAAAATGTGTTTTAGGTTGCTGGACATTGGCAACTGAGCCTTTTCTGTGGGGAAAAAAGAAATATACCAATGCTTTACTTCCTTCACCTATGAAATGTGAATAACACAGGAGGCTTGAAAGAATGTTTATATTGTGGACACACACACACACACACACACACACACACTACATTACTGAATGGTTTTATAATCAAGCATACATGTAAGAGTCAAGTAGAGTTGGTGATACATATCAGATACATGTTAATTAATGGACCCATTATTATTGTACTTTAATTATTAAATATTTAATTTATTTAAAAATATTGTTTAACCCTAAAATGATTGCCCTATCTTGTAGTAACAGAACATATAGCTACTTAGCTAAAAATGTTTTTAGAATTCAACTTATGAGAAAAGAGTGTTTTATACAGTTCAAGTTAATTAGTTAAAAATCAGAAGTTGATTTATCTTTAGCAGCCCTCCTCTCAAATTGATGGGTAAACTTGTTACATTTTATTGTTCTTAATCAGAAACAGCCAGGATGAGTACCTCACTATTCACATTGCCATCACAGTAAGTCAAGCATTCTTCATCCTTTGCTCTGGTAATTGTTGAACACTTTGATGACTCCCTCAGCAAAAGTCCTGCTCTATTGACCTTATCCATCTACCAAGATGAGATTTGCATTGCCAAATCATTATTTGCATACTATCACTCTTCTCATTACCTTAAAAAACATCCTTATCTCCCCCTTGTATTGAAAACATATTCCTCTGTCTAGCAATTTCCTGCTGACTTCCAGTGCTTCCTCTTTGGGAATAATTATCTTGAAACAAAGCTGCTAAAGCAAATGAATCCCAATACTCCATTATATGCAATTCACTATTGCATCTTAAGCTCAATTATTTAGGTAGTTGTTACTCTCAATCCAGTATCTTATTTCCTTATAGATTTCAGAGTTCTAATTTGTGTGTTGAGTGACTGGTAATATCAATGCAACTGTCCAAATGAGATGAAAAATTGAACCCAGAAGAAGCAAGGAGTGGTAAATAGGAAATTCTTTACCACCAATTGAGAATAGCTTCAAAATACTTTTGCATTAGCTTCAGCATATACTAGATGATTGGAATTTACTTGATTGACTTAATTCTTTTCACTTGTTTATACTCAGTTATGATCCACTCTTTACTATTAATAACCTAGTAAATCCATGAAGGACCACAGCAACTATATGTTTCTAAGGTATCATTTTGCACTTCTCCTCAGAGGGTCAAATGAGTTCAAAACAGACGAGTGAGAACAATCCAGCATGTTGTGTGTTCTGAATCACGGCTAATTCTCTGAACTATGAAAAGCTATCTGCAGCAACTCTCAACCTGATTCATTCATTGTAATTAGAGAGCCATATCCAGAAGACATGATCTGATGAGAACAAAGTCATCAGGCACTCAGCTGAACAGGTTTCTTATAACATGGATTTACAAATCCCTGTGAAAAATTACCAAGAGACAGAAATCTTCTTGGTGCTGAAGTCTGAGTTTGTTTCAAAACTGTATTTTGTTGGAAAATCTATCTTGAATTGCAGCCTAGGTTTCAGCTAGCACACCTTAGGGCAGCTCCTGGCCGAGGGTATGTCCCCGCCCCAAGGAGGAGCAAGCAACGTGGTGGCCTAGGTGCGTGATACTGGGTGGGGCAATGGTGTGCAGTGGCACAGAGTTGAGGGACTTATTGGTCCTGGGAACTGGCATCATTTAGTTTACAAAAGCAGGCTGTAGCAAGGAATAAATTTGAATTTCATAGTAACATCATCATGGAATTCCCAGCCATTATTTTATTTAATTATTGTGTGCATACAGGCTAAGGTAGGCCTGTATTTCCTTCAGGTTGCCCCCACTGGGTTGGAAAAAGGTTCCCCTTGCAGACAACCAATCTGGGTAGCTGGTATTGTGAGTGGACATAGGCTGAAGATAGGCCATCAGCCATCACCCTGAAATTCCTGTCCAGGGTTCAGCAGTCTCTGGGCAGGTGGGAAGTCATGGTCAAGAGTGGGAAATGTGTCTTGTTGCCCCAGGCTAAGGACCTGAATTGGATGTACCTCTCAGAAGTAACTGACTGACCTCTGTGCTGAGGGGTCAGTTCCCCACAGTGTCTGCAAAGTGGGCACTGGGTACCCCTTTCCCTTAGCAGGGATGCATGGTTCTGTTTGGCATAAAAAGAAAGATTCCTACTGTATTCAAAAGGGAATGTGAAAAGGATACTGTATTTTGTTCATTTTAAACTAAGCATTTGAGATTTCTGTACCATTGTCTACAAATAATAGAAACTATTATATCGTTTTAATATAGAAAACTTAAATGAATTTTAGTATAGAAGTAACTATTCACTGCAAATTAATATAGTAAAAGTATAAAATGCTAAACAAAAATGATCCCAAATAACATACCCTAAAAGCAAGGAAAGTTAAGATATGTTCTTTAAGGGAATGGGAGAGATGGACTAGTGGTTAAGAGCGCCGATCGCTCTTACAGAGGACCCGGGTTCGATCCCCAGCACCCACATGGTGGCTGAGAACCATCTGAAACTCCAATTCCAGGAGAACCCCAGTTCCAGGGGAATCCGACACCCTCTTCTGACCTCCACGGCATTGCATGACACAGGTGCACAGACCTACATGCAGACAGTACATTCATACACATACAGAAAAAAAAAAGTAAAAATAAAAAATGATATGTTCTTTAAAGTAGAGTAATCACTATAGTAATGTGGGAAACTCTGTGAGGGGTTGGGGAGTTGCCTGGGTGCACAAAGTGCACATACAACTGTGACAACTAGAGTGTAGATCCTCAGGATGCACTAGAAGCCAGGCAAGCTGCCACCTATAATTCCAGCACATAGTTGGATACGGGCAATCCCTAGAGCAAGCTGGATAGCTAAATTAGTTGAATTTGTGAGGTTTGCCTTCAATTGAGCCACCGCACATCTATAAAGTGTGAAGTGATTGAGGAAGACACCTGACATCACATTTGGGCCTCAGCAAGCTGACAGGTACATGCAAACCCAACCACATGCAGACAACAGAGGTACACATCTATGTGCACCACATATGCACACATGAAAACAATACAAAAGAATCTTTCTCAAGAAGTCTTTCAGGTGCTGGAGAGATGCCTAAGCAGTTAGGTGTGCTTCCCATTACACACATGGAAGCTACCACCTGTCCTTAACTCTAGATCTGGATATCTGAGGCCAACAGGTCCACACATGTTGCACTTACATATATGTGGGCAGAACACTCAAACATATAAAATAAAAAGAAAATTTAAAAAGGAAAATCTTGCTTCCCAAGGACACTGAAGGAGTACTGGACTTTGAAAGGACAGCAGATTCCCAACTCAGGTTCAGATGTAATGAGCTATCAACAATAGGAATATACACACATGATTTGTGCCTTTTTATATTATGGAACTAAAATCTGGATCAAATAAATTTTGTGACTAAATGTTGCTTTTAGACAATAGTATCCCATAATTCCTTGACTTCTTGCACTATTCTTTGAAGATTTAAGAAATATTTCAGGGAGAGTTACTGATAGTTATATTAAAGTTTTGTTTTTAGATTTTGTATTTGGGGGCTGGAGAGATGGCCTAGCGGTTAAGAGCGCAGACCGCTCTTGCAGAGGACCTGGGTCCGATCCCCAGCACCCACATGTCGCTGAGAACCATTTGTAACACCAATTCCGGGAGAACTCCAGTTCCAGGGGAATCCGAGTCCCTCTTCTGACCTCTGCGGCATTGCACGACACAGGTGCACAAACCTACATGCAGACAGTACATTCATACACATACAGACATAAATAAATAAATAAAATTTTTTTCCATCTTTGATATAAAATTTATATAAAATTTATAAAATTTATTAAAATTTATTTAATTTGCAGGTGCACCAGAAACCAATTGAAAAAAAAAAAAAAAGAGTGCACTGGTGGGCCAATTGCTGGCACACTAGGGACATAATTGACTCCATGCAAGGAAGGGTGTGATCCCAACTGTCTGTTACAGGAGCTTTTAAAGACAAAAATGCAAAAAACACAAACTAGGGGAGCATTGGTGATTGTGAAACACAAGTGCAAGGCTATAGAAGCATAATGCAAGCAGTAGTGACCTTTAAGCTGATTTATTGTGTTTAGCAATGTGAAGACCCTTGAGTGTAAATGCACTCCTTCAGGGCTGGGAAAGTACATCCTGACTTCAGGATTCCAGTTAACTGCTTCCTTCTGATAAACTCTTTCTGACCTGTTCCCAACATTACAAATGAGGGAATTAGAGTACATTGCGTCAGGGAGGCATGGTGGCAGGGTAATGAGGAAGCCAGTCATATTGCAGCCTGAATCAGGAAGTAGAATAAGAAGAATGCTGGTGCTCCATTGTCTTTCTCTTTATATTTAGTACAGGATCCTGACCATGAAATAATACTGTCCACATTCAGTGTGAAATTTACCAATGACTTTAGGATTAGAGCTTAGGCTCTTGCAGTCCTAATAAGTCCATGTGTCTCCAACAGGACAAGTTAGTAACCAAATCATAGTGAAAAGAAGAAAAAGTGGACTGATTCAATGTGGTCACACTGAGACAAATAACAGTGTTACAGTGAACCCTGGTCCATCTTTGGGGACTGGACATAAGATTTAGCTTTTTCTTCTGTCTGGAGATTCCTGGAGGGAAGCTCAATTTCTAGATTCATTGATTTAAGGGATTGACAGCTCAAAGGACAAATAAGTCTTACCACTGTTAGAGAAAATAAAGATTTTGTATTGTGTTTAATAAAGTATATTCCTGCCTGCTGATTTTAACTTATGTAGTGCTTCTATCATGATGATACAATGCATGCCTGATTGTTGCCTTAATTGTTACAGCAATCTTGTACAAGAATGTTGTTATGGGGCTAGAGAGACAGATGGCTCAGCAGTTAAGAGCACTGTCTGTTCCTACAGAGGACCTGGGTTCTGTTCCTAGCACCCACATAGTGGCTAGTAGCCTTCCTGTCCACAACTGCAGTTCTAGAGGATCCAAAGCCCTCTTTTGATCTCATCAGGCATTGCATGATACAGGTACACTTACAAGCATGCAGAAAATACATTTGTGCAATAAAATAAAATAAAATAAATGAAATATTAAAAAGAATGTTGTTATATCTTTCTTTGATCATCATGAAATTTATATCATTTATTTTAGAAGAAATCATAGTCTATATTTTGAAAAAATATAAAATTCAATTGAAGAATACAGGTAAAAAATTGGATAAGAACTTGAAGTTTCAAAAGTAAACATAAGGTTACCGGAGACCACCCTGGTGTGGACACAGTGCAACTCCCTGGTAAAGTGGAACTGCCCTGTGGCTTTGGCACCCTAGAACCACCACTGGAACCTCCAACTTGGGTTCCAGAGACCACTGTGGCATGGCCACAGCACAGTACCTTGGCAAGGCAGAACTGCCTCACAGCTTTGGTGCCCTAGACCAACCCTCAGAACCTCCCACCTGGGTTTGAGAGACCAGTGCAGTGTAGGCACAGCACAGTGCCCTCCTATGGCGGAACTGCCTTCCAGCTTTGGGACCCTAGACCTGCATCTGGAACTGCCCACCTGGGTTCCACAGACCACCATAGTGTAGGCACAGTGCAGTACCCTGGTAAGACAGAACTGCCTTACAGCTTTGGTGCCCTAGACCTTCACTCAGCATCTCCTTCCTGGGTTCCAGAGACCACTGCATCATGGGAGCACAGGGTCCCAACAGGTCAACAGGATGCCAACAAGTGGGCCAAAGGAGCAATCCCCCCACACACCTGGTGGTACTGAGCTGCAGACAATCTAGCAGGTGCAGTGATAGTGAATCTAGTCTAAACAGCCAACTTTGAGACACCAGAATCCAAAACAACAAACAAACAAGCAAACAAACAAACAAACAAATCCACATGCCAAAGACACAAGGAAAAACACATGGGAAAAGCTCATAATAAATCCATACCAAACTCTACCAGTCTGACAGAAGACTCCTACAACAAGATATCCCTGGAAGGAAACCAAGATACAGATCTTAAAGGAACAATTGTGGACATATTCAAAGAAATTAAAGAACATAAAGAACAAATCAGAGAACTAAGGGGAGAAAACAAAAAAACTCATGAAAGTTAACAGAATAATAGAATAAAATTTTCCCAAACAGAAAAGACAAACCTATACAAATACAAGAAGCACATAGAACACCAAACAGACAAGATCAGAAAAGAAATTCCCCAGCCATATCACAGTTAAATCAGGAGATACTCAAAACAAAGACAAAATACTGAACGCCACAAGAGAAAAACAACAAATTACATGCGAGTGGAAACCCATCAGAATTACAGCTAACTTCTCAGTGCAAACTATTAAAGGCAAAAAAAGTGTGAACCAAAGTATTCCCAGTGCTAAATGACTTTAGATGTCAACCCGGACTACTATACCCAGCAAAAATATCAATTATAGTTGAAGGAGATAGAAAAATATCTCATGACATAAACAAGATGAAAGAATACATGTCAAAAAACCCCAACACTTCAGAAAATACTCATAGCAATTCAAAGAAGAGAAGAAAGGAGCAACTATCCCCAACCACCTAAGGAGAGAAACTAATAAAAGCATAAAAGCATAAATACAAATCTAGACCAAGAATGCAAACCAGGAATAAGTTGAAACAAGCCACACACATATCTCCAAAATGACCTTAACTATTAATGGTCTAAACTCCCTAATCAAAAGACATAGACTGGAATAATGGATTAGGAAACAGAATCTATCTATATGCTGCCTAGAAGAAACCCATCTTCCCCTCAAGGATAGACACCAACTCAAAGTGAAAGGATGGGAAAAATATTTCAAGGAAATGGTACCATATTTGGTAAGCAGGAGTTGCTATCCTAATATCAGACAAAATAGACATCAGGAACAATTAACCAGGAAGACATCACAGTTCTAAATATTTATGCACCAAACTCAGGTGCACCAAACTATATAAACACAATTCTGCAGGTCCACAAGACACATATTAATACAAACACACTAATAGTGAGAGACTTCAACACCCCAGTGAGCCCCTTGGATAGAACAACTGGACAAAAAAATAAATGGAGAGACATTAAATCTGAAAAATACAATACAACAAATGGACCTCAGAGTCATCTACTGAATATGCCATCCAAACACCAGAGAATATACTTTCTACTCAGCACCCCACAAAATATTCCCCCAAATCAACCACATACTGGGACACAAAAGAAACCTCAACAAAAATAAAAGGATTGAAAAAAAATTTCATGCATTCTATCAGAACACAGTGCAATAAAGCTCAATATTATCACCAGAATAAGCCCAACTAGCTACAAGAACACATGGAAACTAAACAACACAATCCTGAATAATAAATGGGTCAGGGAAGAAATAAAGAATGAAATAAATGTATTTATGGAACTAAATGAAAAAGACAATAAAACACAACAAAAGCTGTGGGAAACGTTAAAAGCAGTCCTAGGAGGGAAATTTATAGCCCAAATTGCCCACATTAAAAATAAATAAGTAAATAAATAAATCACCTAACACTACAGCTAAAAACACTTGAGAGGGAACAAGAAATGGACCCTAAACCCGAGACAGCAAGAAATAACTAAAATCAGAGCAGAAATTAATGAAATAGAAACAAAGAAAACAATACAAAGAAAAAAAAAATCAATGCATCCAAAAGCTGGTTCTTTGAAAAGATAAACAAGATAGACTATAAAGAAAAAAGGAAGCCACTTGTGGTTTCTTTTGTGCTAAATTACCAGCTTGTCTGTTTACACTGAAACTTGGTCTAAGGCAAGATTTGCATCTGCATTAGCAAGCCTGTGATACCTTGGGATCAAAGGCATTGACAAGTACTTGTGATGATATGGAACTTGAGGCAAAGGGCTGAAACCAGGCCCTGAGATATGATATCACTCTGGGTATAAAAACAGAATTCTGTGAATAAATAAACAAGTCCTTTATACCATCAGACAGGGACTACTGACCATTATTTCCACGTGTAAACCTTAGTTCTTGAGGCTTGTGTAGTTGTTACCAGCAAGTTGGACGGCAATCAACCAACCAACCAATCAATCAATCAATCAATCAATCAGTCAATCAAGGAAGCTGATGGGGGCCAGTGAGTTGGACAGGGATCAATCAGGTCACCAACTCAAGTAGCTGGCATTGGGCTGGCCAGAGACCCATCAGGTCACCAGCTGTGATGTGTGGTGAGGCCCAGGTGGGAACTAGACTGTAAAGTGCCAAACAGACAGCAGTCTGGCATAAGACTCTAGAGCACTAGGCAGGCAACAGTCTGGAGGAGCCAGGGTGCCAGTAGGGCATTGCCTGGTGTAGTTGTCAGATTAGATAAGAGGGCACTGAAAAGGTGGTCAGCCTTTGGCCCTGCAGTTTAGGACAGCTTGCAGCTATCTTGCATCTTCCTTTTTTCCCTGTAATCTGCGTGTGGTGGAGTGACACCTAAAAATGGCACCCAGACATGGGGCTGGAGGAAATCTTGACAAATTAGGTATGCTAAATATTGCCTTTTCCTTCTCTCTCTTTTCTCTCTCCTGATATCTATCTTTTGCCATGGAGCATTCTCTCCTGCTGGTTTCAGTGGATGAGGGGGTGATCTGAGAACTTTCAGCTTTGTACACTTGGAGGAAAACTGCCTGACTCTGGTTTGGCTCAGAATAGAATATCCTATCCCCTCCAGGCATGTGCCTCCTGGCTTGGTCACTCCTGAAGATTATAAAAGCCAGTTACTTCAAGGCTGAGGTTAATATCAAGACTTAGTAGACATGCTTGGCCTTGGAATCATTTTTCATAATTTTACAGCTCTAAAATAAAACTTTGTGGTTTTAATTTCCAAAGAAGAAACTTTACTTGATCCCATAATGTGAGAAACCAGTTCTAAGGTTCACCTCCATCTTAACTCCTTCATATGTAAATTTCCTACAGTAGCTCTATAGCTCAGCCAAGGCTGGAGCCCACTTCTTTCTGATGCAAATTAAGGTCTTTCACAGGACCATTCTACCAAGAGCAGGCTTTTTTTTTTTTTTTTTTTTTTTGCTTTGTGTTTTTCATACATTCTTTTCCAATTCAGTTAGGCCATATTTCCCCTTCCCTTCCACCACCCCACCCCACCCACCCAGATCATCATTCTGCCATAAAACCTGTCCTGAATCTTTCTCTCACTTTTTTTTTGCCATTGTTTAGCAATAGTGATAATTTATGAGTACAAGCATACCTCATGTGAAACCAATTTGCAGGCAGCTATGCCCAAACCACACAGCCCCTTGGTCCCCACCATCCAGCAGGGGGTCTTGAATGTTTCAACCAGTTGATCAAATGAGTGTCCAGCTATATTGCAGGTAGATTCACCGTTCACCCTAATCACAGCCCGTAGATTCTACCATGCCCCCTCTTCCCTTCCACCGATTTTGTTCCCTAGGTTTAGAAAAAGGGGCACAGGTGGATATAAGCAAGACAGTCCTACTTTCCACTGGAGCTGTTTGTTTCCTTGGATTCTGGTCAATTCTGGCTGATTTTTTCATGGGCTGACAGTTGTCCAGGAATAACCTTTTTTTTTTTCAATCCTACTAAAAGCACAAGCAATTAGATTATAGGTATTTAAACAGTACTTAATTGTTATGGTAGGTTTACTTTGGTATAGACCACAGATGTGTTGGATGGTAATGTTAATCCATGAATTATATTTTTTTCTGTTGGATATGAAAGGGTCTTACTGTGGCTTATATCACCTCCTGACCAATTAAGAGGGTGTAAGCTGTGGCATCAGCCGTGGGTTATTCCGCCAAGGAGAGAGCCCAATAGCCAATTGATTTGGGATATACAGGCATAATGGCTTGCCTCTGCCGCACAGTATTTCAGGCAGATGAGGTGTAGCTGTTGTTGATGGAGAGGAGCTGTGCTTGACTCAAGGAGACCCCATATTTCTTTATTGGTATAGTGGGCCTTTGGTAACACTCTCTGGTAATTCAATAGACCATCGTTAAAGTGCATGTGTGGTCGCAATACATCCCTCCCATGTTAATGTAGGATCGTTGACCAGGGCCTGTTTGGCCCCTCTTTCTTGGCGGGATCCCCAGTTTAGAGGGGCAAGGAGCCTTTACCTTTTGTGGGGGCTTGGATCCCCTGGCCAACATCTCATTGGTAGAATAACCCATTGCTGATGGCAGAGCTCCTGCAATTAATATATTTTGCTAAGTGCATAGCTTAAGGACCTTAGTAATTATATTTGGTTCTGAAATAGAGAATAATCCTTTTCAACAGTTCCTATGTCTCTATCATCAATCAGAAGGCAGTTTTACCGTTTTATAAGAGATTACCTCTATAAATAGTTGTCTCCAATTTACAGTTGGAGAACGACCTCAGCATCATATTTCTCCTTTTCTATGGGGGGGAGGTAAGAAATTTCTCTCATATTAAAAACCTTTGTGGCTCCTAAAGGTAAGTTTCGTTAGGACACATTATACATAGTTGTTACGTGTAGGATCCAAGAGGGGTTCGATGTCCATAGCAAGCTGAGGCTTTTCTTCCTGTCAGTGTTCAGATGGGCCAACCGTTCTCCTGTCCAATTTTCTGTATAGCCTACCTCGATGCAAAGTTGCTGCATCTTTTCTTTCTCCAACGTCAAGTCAAGTGACATTCGGACTGGTGAACATACAAATATCTTCCTGTAGTTAGTTTCAAGACCTGAATTGCAAAGTTTTTTGTTGACAAAAGGTTGCATATCTATCTGTATCCCCCATTTTTTTTTTTTTTTTTTTTAGGGTTTGGTTTTTGGACCCATGAGTCCTCCAGAGACAGTTGTAATTATACACAACCTATAGGGTGAAAATCAAGATAGATTATAATATCAAATTCACTCATGCTGTTTTGGGTGGACTGTATGTGATTAATGGGAAAAAATTAAGAAGCAAACTTTAATTTTTTCGTTTAATCATCTTATAGGTGAAAGAAAATACATGCGTGACACCATAACCAAAACACTTATTAGACCATTTGTATGTTCCAATCCCAAAGTTATTGGTATATAGATTTTTAAGTAAAAACAAAGTGTGTACAAACAGCAATTTAATGATCTCCTTTCACTAGAGGCTTATTACCTTTTTTATTAGAGCCTGTAAACCCTGTTGTTTAATATACACATATTGACTTTCACACTAGTCCTACAAACCCATATAACCGCTACATTGTCTGGGGGCAAAACTGGTTACTTGTTGAACTCACGTTCAATTAAATATGCAATTAATGTAATATACACCGTGTCACTCGCCTCACCTCCCGACCCTCCCGCCCTTCCCAAATAACCATTTCAGTCAGTTCTGATTGAATTACCTTTCGGTTGTTGTTTCTGTTACTATGTATCCCTCTCCCATGAGAAATATTTATATCTGGGCTATTGGCACTCGCATCCACATATGAGGGACAACCATTTGTCAGTTGTGTTTTCTGGGACTGGTGGTACTCTTGTCACTAACATAATGTTGGTGCCTAGCTCCATTCACTTACGTGCAAAGTTCATGATGTTTGTCCCTCTTTACCTACCGCAGCAATAGAATCCATTGTAGACCATGTAACTAATATTTTCTCTACCCACATACCGTCTTGGAGGGGCACCTGGGCTGGTGCCAGCTTTTTGCTATTGTTGTGAACAGAGCTTCAATAAACAGAGCTGTGCATATATCTTGCAGGAAAGATGGTGTCTTGTGGGTATATACCAAGGATGGTAGACTGGGGGTCAAAGGGCAGGCGCTTATGAGTCTTTTAAACATTCGCCATCACTGCTTTCCCAGAGTGGCTGTAAACAAGTGTTGACAATTCCCACCAGCAGTGGGTGAGTTTTCCCCTTTCCCAACAACCTCTCCAGCAGCACGTGGTTATCATTCATATTCCCTGATCCTATCAGTCTGATTGGAGTAAGTGATATCGCAAATGTTTTTTTTAATATTGGCATTTCCTTAATTATTAGCGATGTTAAACATTTTTTAAAAATGATTTTTTTTAATGCAGTTTTTTTTAATTTGTTGATTTATTTTTTTGTATGTGTATCAAGGTACTATCTGCATGGCCAGGTTTGTGCAACCGTGTCCGTGCAATGCCGCGGGGGTCAAAGAGGGTCTCGGATTCCCCGGAACTGGAGTTCTCCTGGAATTGGAGTTTCAGAAGACGGAGTCTCGCCCGACATGTGTGTTGCTGGGGATCGAACCCCGGGTCCTCTGTAAAAACGGTCCGGCCCGCTCTTAACCGCTAGGAGGCCATCTCTACCACCCCTGAACAACTTGCTATATTGTTTCTCGGCCTCTCTAAATTCCTTTCCGCCTACTGTGAAGTCTCTATTCAGATCTTGCTCCATCTTTTGAAATGATGCAGGTGGTTTTCTTTCTTTCTGCTTTGGTAGTTGTTGAGATAGCCTGTATCCTCCTCTGGCATTAATGCTTTGCTTTCTCAGCTGTATCTGCGTGAAGGTTTCCTCCCCACTCTGTAGGTTTTCTCTCACTTCTTTGACTGGTTCTTTTGATGTACAGAAACTTTTTGAGTTTAATGAGTTTCCTTTTGTCAATTGTTGATCTTATTTCTTGTGCAGCGGCTGTCTGAATTTAGAAAGTCTTTTCCTACGCCTGTAGTCTGCTGCCAAGTTTCTTCTCTTCTATCACCTCCAGAGTTTGGGGTTTAACGTTGAGTTCTTTGGTCCATCTGGAGGTGACTTTTGTACAGGGTTGAGAGGTAGGGGTTTAATTTCATTCTTCTACAAGTGGTGATCAAGTTTTGCCAACACAACTTGAAGAATTCTGTCTTTCTTCCATTTTGTCTTCTTAGCCCCCTTGTCAAATAGAAGGTGGACTGAATTGTATGAGCTCAGTTTGGATCTCAGTTTTATTCCATGGTCAACTGGTCTGTTTTTTGTGCCAGGACCAGGCTGGTTTTATGACTATAGTTCTGAAGTATAGTTTTGATTTCTGGTATAGCGATCCCCCCCGTATAGCTTTTTCATTCAGGCGCTTTGGCTATTCAGGTTCGTTTGGTTTTCCATGAAAGGTAAGAATGCTGTTTCCAAGCCTGTGAAAAACGCGGGGATTTTGATTGGGAATTGCATTAAATCCTGTACACGAGTTTGGGAAGGATGGCATTTTTACTATATTTTATTTTCCCAACCATGAGCATGGGAGTTTTCCATCTTCTGATTCTTCCTCAATTTCCGTTTCTTCAGGGGTTTTAAAGTTTTTTGTTGTAGAGATCCCTTTGGTGTCTTTGGTTAGGTTTTGTTCCTAGGTATTTTATGTTTTTGAAGGCCTATTGTGAGGGGGAAGGTCTCCTGGTAGTCCTTCAGTTGCTTGGTTGTTTGGTGTAAAGAAAGGCGACTATTTTTCTAGATGTATTTGGTATCCTGCCCTTTACCGAAGCGATTATGCTCTTTTCTATGAATTTTCTGGTGGAGTTTTCTGGTGGAGTCCTTAGCATCCCTTAGGTAGACAATCAGTCATCAGCAAAATGGGATAATTTGACTTACGCTTTTCCAATTAGAGCTCTTTAATTTCCTTTCTTGCCTTATTGCCCTAGCATAGGTTCCAGCACTAGACTGCAGAGGAGTGGTGTCTAGGGCACCTTGCAAAGTTCCACCTTAAGGGGACCGCTTCGGTCATTTTCCCCCAGTTAGATGATATTGGCTGTGGGTTTTCCTGTACATGGCTTTGATTACAATGAGAATTAACCTCCCGTCCAATTCCCTCTAGGACTTTAAACACATGAAGGGTGCTGGATTTTGTCAAGCTTTTCTCTGCATCAATGGAGATGATGGTGTGGCTTTTGTCCTTCAGTCACAAGTTTTATGCTTGATGAATTTTATTGAGTTTTCATATGTCGAACCATCCCTGCACCTCTGGCATGAATCCCACTTGGTCCTGGTGGATGATCTTCTATGATGTGGGTCTGTAGTGATTTGCCAGTATCCGGGTTTAGAAATTTTGGCATCTGTGTTCATTAGGGAGATGGGGTCTATAGTTCTCCTTTTTTGGTTGTACCTTTACCTCGTTTTGGTAATAGCGTGATGCGGGCTTCATAGAAGGAAATCGGGAGAACTCCCGCCGTTTTGTATCCTTCGAAACAAGTTGAGTAAAGGTATTATAGTCTTATTTAAAAATATTTTTAAAATAAGAATTCTGCCATGAAACCATCTGGGCCTGGCCATTTTTGGTTTGGGAGGCTAATTATTTCATCTTCATTTCTTTCCTGTATTATTGGGTTTATTTAGGCTGTAATATCTTCTTGGTTGAAACTTGGTGATTCCCAGGATTTCAGGTAGTCATCAATTTCTTTATAGGTTTTCAAATTTAGTAAAAAATAGGTTTTTGAAGTAATTCCCGTTATGATTGTCGTATCTTTTCATTGTCTCTTGTGATTTTCCCCTTTCATCACAGATCTATTGATTTGGAGTTGCTCCTCTTCTTTTGGTTAACTGGCTAGAGTCTGTCTATCTTATTTATTCCCTCGGAGAACCAACTTTTGGATGCATTGATTTTTTTTTGCATAGTTTTCTTCGTTTCTGTTTCATTGATCTCGGCTCTGATTTTTGTTATTACTTCTTGTGTGCCCGTTTAGGGTCATTTTGTTGTTGTCTCTCAGGTACTTTTACTGCAGTTTTATATCATTCACTTGTGCTCTTTTCTGTGTTTTTTTGTTGTTGTGTGTTTGTTTTTTATTTTATTAGTTCAGTAGGTGTATGAATGTTACTGTCTGCATGCGGTTTGTGCACCCGTGGTCTGGCAATAGCCGCGGAGGTCAGAAGGGGGTCCTTACTTGATCCCCGGGAACTGGAGTTCTCCTGGAATTGGAGTGTAGACGAGCCCTCATGGCTCTTCAGAGCTTCTCAGACGCCATGGTGTGTGCTGAGGGGATCCGAACCCGGGTCCTCTGTAAGAGCGTCGGCGCTCTTAACCTGCTAGGCCATTCTCCAGCCCACTCTTTCAGTTTTTTTTAATGTGTAGCACTTAGAGCTATAAGTTTCCCCCTTAGGACTGTTTTTTAAAGTGTCCAATTGTTTTGCTGTGTTGTTGTATCATTGTCAGTCAGTTCCAGGAATGTTGTTTTATTTCTTTCTGTTATTTCTTCCTTGACCCATGGTCGTGTGTGTGTGCGTGTGTGTGGTTTTAGACTTCCGTGTGTTCTTGTAGGTTGTAGGGTTATCCTGGTGTTGATATTGGAGTTTTAAGCGCACGGTGTTCCTGATAGAATGCAGGAGATATTTTCAATTTTTTTAATATTTGCTGAGGTTTTGTCTGTGTCCCAATAGAGGGTCTATTTTGATAATGTTTTCGGTGGGTGCTGAGTTATGGCAGGGTCTTCCTGTGGTGTTTGGTTTTTTTTAATATTCAATAGATGTCGGTGAGGTCCATTTGTGGTATTGTGTCATTTAGTTCAAAAGTCTCTCTGTTTTATCCTTTGTCCTGTTGATCGGTCTAGTGACTTAATGGAGTATTGAATCCCCTACTATAGTGTGCTGGGGTTAATCGTGCCTTGAGATCCTGAAGAATTGTCTTTTATAATAAAAGTTTGGTGCACCGGTGTTTTCTGCATATATATATTAATAATTGTGAGATCTTCATCCTCAATTTTTCTTTTAATTGAAGATGTAATGTCCCTCTGTGTTTCTTTTGATTTCTTGTGCTTTGAAGTCTATTTCGTATGATATTAATAGCAACACCTACTTTTCTTTTGGTACCATTTGCTTTGAATACTTCTTCCATCCCTTCACCTTAATTGGTCCTATCCTTGAAATTGAATGGGTTTCTGGTAGACAGCATAAAGATGGGATTTGTTTTGTGTTCCAATCCATTCCTCCGTCTTATGTGGCTTTTGATTGGGGAGTTTGCCCCATTAATATTTAAGTTTACAATTGAAAGATGGATGTTGCTTCCTTGCACCTTATAGCCATTGGACTTCTAGCCTCTGATTTTTGCTCCTATGGTTATGTTTTTATGAGTTTTTTTTCCCAGGGTTTGAGGATTGTTGGCTCCTCTCTTCTGGCCCTGTTGAATGGCGTTCAGTATTTTTATGAGTGTTTCGCAGACATGTATTACATCATCTTGTTTATGTCAGGGAGATTTTTTCTCTCTCTTTCAATTATAGTCGACATTTTTTGCTGGGTAAAGTATTCTGGGTTGGCATCCATAGTATTTTTTTTTTTTTTTTTTTTTTTGTTGTTGTTGTTCTTGTTTTCATGGTTTGAGATGAGAAATCAGTTGTAATTCAGATGGGTGTACCTTTGTATGTGACTTATCTTTCTTGTAGCCCTCAGAATATGGTCGTTGTTTTGGGCATCTAGCATTTTAACTATTAGATGGCGTGGGGTTTTTCTTTTCTGATCTTTGTCTATTTGGGGTCCTAAGTGCTTCTCGGATTTGTATGGTTTTGTCTAGTTTTAGTTTGGGAAAATTTTCATCTATTAATCTGTTGAAGATCTGACAATACTATTCTCTTGAGATTCTTCTCCTTCCTCTATTCTATGATGTGCCGGAGGTTTTGATCTTTTCATAGTGGTCCCATATTGTCCTGTGTTCCACTTTTGTGTATTTTTAAATTTTTCATAAATTTTATTTGAGCTTTTTAATGCTCTGTTTATCTTTCCAGATGATATTCTTTTTTTCTGCTGCCTCCATTCTACTTCTGAGGCTTTTTTTCCTTTCGTTTCTTCTTGATTGAATGTGTGTTCTAATTCCTTTTTCGTTCATCCTGTGTTTTTTTCCTTAGTACCTCCATTTCCTTTTTGAGCTTCGCAGTCTCCGTATTGCTGCTTCTCAATCTCCTCTTGCTGCTCCTGACTTCGTTGGTTTGCTTCCTTTTTCAGTTGTCGACTTCCTTTCGGAGTTTTGTTTTTTTTTTTCTCCCTCGAGTTCTTTCTGGAGATTTGGTCTTCTGTTCCGTTAGTTGTCTTTCCGAAGTTTTTTATTGTATCCCTCTAGGTCCGTTTTGAGTTTTTCATTCTCATCTCTTTAGTCGCCTGAATTCTTGTGTATTTTTTTTCTCCCTCTTGTTTCTTCCTGGGGGTCAAGCTGTTCTCTTTAGTTCTTTCAAATGTTTGTCATTGTATCCCGCTAGGGCCTTTTTGATTTTTTCATTTTCCCTCTTTAATTCTCTGAATTCGTTAGTGTCTTTATCTGTAATTCTCTGCCGTAGGCTGCAGTTAGTCCTCTAAGATCTGTTCCTTGTTCACCTCCAGGTGGTTCCCATGGTAGCTATCTCCTCCAGGTGTGGTAGAACCTGGTGCAGGATTATCCTGTGGCTTTCACATGTTGTCCCTTCATTGTGACCCTGTCATGTGGGCTTCCCTTTTGTGGTTCAAATCATAAATGTCTTTTAACTATGTTAGTGGATGGTTTTGCTTACCTCCTTCCAATGCTTTTTTTTTTTTTTTTCCTTTCCTCCTCCTCTTGTATGGAGTATTGACTTGTCTAGGTTTCAGGTTTTCAATTTTGTTTATATATTGGATATTGGATGCCTTTTCTGAAGGTTCTCCAAGAGGAAGTCCACTTGGATTCTCACCAATTCCTGTTGGAGGGGGAGGAGGGGATGCATGCCTGACCTAGCACATGCCCCGGTACCTGCCCGAGTGAATTATGACGTCCTGCCTGCGCCTCAGTAGCCCGCCCACAAAGCTGCCTGCCCCGGGTACCAGAGCAGATGTAAACACGACCCTCTGTTCACTCTGCAAAGGTAAAGCGTGGTCCCTTCAAGACGGAGACCCCTGAAAGAAGGCTCAGAGTCGAAACCCTCTTCCAGTCGCCCCTGAGCAGACCCCCTCCAGCTTTACCTGCCCGAGTGAATTATGATGTCCTGCCTGCACCTCAGGAGCCTGCCACCAATTTTTATTTTTTTAAAGGGAAACTTTTTCCAGATAATTTTAAGCCATGGCCACTTATTATCTTTCTCTTAAATTTTGTATACAAAAATAAAAGTGTGTTGCTCTCTTGTTTTCTTGTGGGTTCTTTAGTAACTATTTCTCAATCAAACTCTTCCCACCTAAACCTACCAGCTATTTGTGGATCCAAAATTGGGGTTCTGTTAGCTGTATCACTTGAGTGCACTGCAGCTTGCTGCACCTGCGCTCTCTCCAGGGAACTCTGGCTGGCTGGTGGCAGTGATGCCTTGGACTCCAGAACCGTTGGGATTACAGATTTCCACACCCTGTCCCAGGGGCAGTAACAGCTAAATATTTTTCAAAATCCTCAGAAATAATACCATGAATTTAATAAATTAGAAGACAAATTTAAAAGGCCATATAATCTGGGTTGTGTAATTAACCAAAATCATCTTTTACAATGTGCTAAGGTAAAAATTTGGTCTAATTTAACTAAAATTTTGTAAGTAATTTCTTGTCTTTTTTAGAACAATTTGGCCCAGAACCACAAATAGAGTCATTTCTGGTCTTTGGGCTCTCTCTGAACCTTGGCCTCTAAGGAAAGGGTAAGGTAAACAGGAACAGGACAGGTATAGATTACTAATAAAATTAGAATAGGGTTCAGCATAGGCAAAGAATTAGGGCCTGATAGGAACTACCAAATGGTCAAAAGACGGCCCAGGAAAATAGGAAATGAATTTCAGAGGCTTGTGTGTTAGCAAAGTATGTATTCAAATTGGATATATACCCCTGCAACAAAGGGTAAAACAATTTTGTGTGTTCTTCATCAAATATTAACCAATAATGTAACTTCTCTCTCACAGGTCAACTTAACCATATGTTCTTTATTAATCGTGTATATATGTATATATGCATATTTGTATGTATATATGTATGTGTGTGTGCACACATGTGTGTATGTGTGTTTATGTCCTAATGTTAACAAGACTTACAAATTGTTGATGTAAGATAATACTATTATAAGATCAGTAAAACCTACCTCTGAGAGAAAGATAGGCCTCTTTCTTCTCGAGATGCAGAGTTATAATTAGTCAAATATATGATTCAATTTCAACAAAATTATGGTTTAATTGGCTTTGTAAAAATTAACTAAAGGTATTATTGAACATTCTAATGGAATTATCTTGCCATCTACTGGTTACACTCCTTCAGCGCTTAAGTCAAAAATTTAAGCAGTTTCTCAAAGTGTCCAAATAGAATATAACCTTGGTGAATATAAAATAGTTTTTAAAAATAATCTTGTTTTATTTCTAATACAATTTAAAAGTATACTTAAACGTACATTGTAGAGCATTTAAGAACTAGATAAAATAATCTTTAAAGCAGGGCTTTGTGCCAAGCCTGGAGAAGGCATCTCCAAGAGCTTGGAGGAAGATGGAAGGTTTGCAGTTTAAAATGGTATGTTCAAAAATGACATACATTTATATAGAGAGGTATTTCAGTAGAGATTTATACAGAAATACAAATAAACAATATAATTTAATGGACTTAATTTCTCTAAAGTCACAGTCTATTCAAAAAATTTGTTTTACTTATAATTTGTATAACAACTTTGGGGTCAATGTACACAAATGTTCTCTATAATGTCTGTATTATTGTACAGTATCACCTGTGGCCTTCATTTTTCCTACAAAATAATTTGACAAAAAGAATTAAGTTTGCCTTTCTAAATTAACAGTGTACATTTAAATGGTAAGCAACTTGGGAAAATTTTAATGGAATTTTACACCTTGGTTCTTGACTATAGGTATGTGTAATACAACTGCCTTTTAAACATCTATAAGTCAAAGTATAATTATTTTTTAAAAAGGGGGGAGGTGGTGGAGTACTCCCTCTGTGATACAAATAAAGAACTCTTTATTTCAAACCTTTGAAAAATTCAATTTTGAAATTTTAAAGCTAACTATGGGAAAAGATTTGCATGATCCCACAGGTCAAAACATCACCAGCTTAATGCCTGAGAAAGGAAATGTACATCTTTGCATTGTACAGGATGGACCAAGAAATAGCAGCAGAAAAGCTGGCCCATGTGAACATTAAAAGGAAGAAAAACTTCTGACTGCCTAAGCCACAGGCACCAAACATCTTTGTGGATTCTACTTGAAACAGCTGTTTGTAATGTTTCCTAATGAAACTTGTTTTCCAGGTGCTGCTAAGTTTAAGATGACAAAAGTTCCTATCTCTCCTTCTTATAGAAAAGAAAAAAAAAGCATTCGACGGTAATGAAGAAGACAACTGTTATGGTAATAATTTCTTAATTTCTTATGAGATATATATAGCCAGTGTTTAACTAATGGGCATAAAAGCTGTATAGGAAAATTTTATTCAGAACTATATATTAGTAAAAATCTTTAAAGTCCTGATAGTTTAGCTGATGTGTTAATAGAAAAGGCTTTGGTACCAGCAATGGGTCATTATGCCAAAGAAGTATTGGCTGGGGGCTAATGGCTCCCCCAAATAAAGGCTATTTGTTTATAAATTGGGGGTACCTGCTGCCGAAGACCTGACGTTAACATGGGAGGGATGTATTGAGACCGCACATGCAAGGGTACAGATGGCCTCTGGAATGCCAGAGAGTGTTCCCAAAGGCCACTAAACCAATAAAGCAAATACGGGTCTCCTTGAGTCAAGCAAGACTCCACCATCAGCACCAGCTACACTTCACCTGCCTGGAAATACTGTGCAGCAGAGGCAGCCATGTGCCTGTATATCCCAAATCTAATTGGCTGTTGGCTCTCTCCTTGGAGGAATAACCCATGGCTGATGCCACAAGCCTACATCCTCTACAGGTTAGGAGATGTCATAAGCCACAGTAAGACCCTGTTATATTTATCAGGGGGTAAAAATGTAATTCATGAATTAACATATCATCCAAACATATGTGTCTATGCCAAAGTAACCTACCATAACTATTAGTGCTGCTTAAATACCTATATATCTAATTGCTTGTGCTTCATTAGTAGGATCGAAAGGTTACTCCTGGACAAACTGTCAGCCCATGAAAGGAAACAGCCAGAATTGACCAGAGTCCAAGTCAACAGCTCCAGAGAGAGTGGACTGTTTTACCTCTCATCCACCTGTGCCCCTTTTCTAAGCCTAGGGAACAACCTGCGGAAGAGGGGGCGTGGTAGAATGTAAGGGCTGCGATTGGGGTGAATGGTGAAACTACAGCAATGTAGTCTGGACACTCATTTGATCAACTTGATTGAACAAACAACCTGTCAC
>VZQC01004132.1:1026822-1170750 GCA_009823505.1 Rhizomys pruinosus | reverse complement strand
TACCTGGCCTGGCGCGTTATGGCGTCTCCCCTGCGACCCCGGTTCCCGCCCACAAGTCCAGCCGGGACCAGAGCAGAGGGAAACGCGACCCTGCTCACCCGAGCGCGGTCCCTCTGGGCCGGGGACCCCGTAGACGGGTTCACAGCGAGACCCTCTCCCAGCTGCCCCCCGCCAGACCCCGCCTAGAGCTGAGGAGCTGTTTACCTGGCCTGGCGCGTTATGGCGTCTCCCCTGCGACCCCGGTTCCCGCCCACAAGTCCAGCCGGGACCAGAGCAGAAGGAAACGCGACCCTGCTCACCCGAGCGCGGTCCCTCTGGGCCGGGGACCCCGTAGACCGAAGACAGGGTCTTAATGCACATAGTGTGAGAAAGAAATTCTGAAATAAAAGGACAAAGATCACACTTGAAAATGGAATGTAGGCCTCTAAAAATGCCAGAGAGCATTAGCAAAGGCCACTGGAAAACACAATAATGGTCTCCCTGAGTCAAGCAAGACTCGTTGCTGCACCACACCTACCTGGAAGACATTGTACAGCTAATGGCTGCCAAAGTTATCCCAAACCTAATTGGCAATTAGCCCACTCCTTTGGGGGAATAACATGGCTGGTATTAAACCTTTAGTAATTAATAACAGTATATATAAAAAAAAAAACCTTAGTACCTAGACTAATAGGCCATCTAAATATTTGTACCTGTTCTGACAGAGCAATTTGTCATGATAATCAATGCCATTTAAATCACCTTGCTGTCTTACTTCTTGCCTGTTAGTAGGATTAAACAAAGGATTCCCCAAACAAACTGCCAGCCCACATAAGGAAACAGCCTGGGACAGACCAGAGATCAAAGTGACATCTCAAAGAAAGATAGACTGCTTCAATTCTTGTCCACTTTTGCCCCTTGTCCTCCAAGGCCCAGGGATCAACTGTAGAAGAGGGGGCGCATTAGACTGTAAGGGCTAAAGACATGGGGGTAATTTCTGAGATCTCAAAAATGGACTGAACCTTTATTTATTCAACATGCTTGAACTCTAAGGGGCTTGACATGATAACTACTAACTAGATTTGTGTAAAGATTGTTCATATGTACTGGCTATGTTCAATTTGGTTAAGTTAGGATTTATTTAAGATTAATTGTTCTTAGCTTACAAAATAAAAGCTTAGGTCTGTCCTTTTATCTGCCCTTACACTCAAGAAACAGGTTTGGGTGGCTGGTTATTCAAAGCCTAGGTTCATTTCAGATGCGAACCAACAAAGCTTAACCAAGAGGAGATTGACAGCTTAAACAGACTGATATCATTTGTGAAAATTGAAGATGTAATAATAAAAAAAACCTCACAACTAAAATGAAGCCCGGGCCCAGATGGTTTCACAGCAGAATTCTATGAAACATTTAAAGAGGTCTTACGATCTTTATGACTCAAACTTTTCAGAAGGATACAAACAGAGGGAAATATCCCAACTCCTCTGATGAAGCCAGCATCACTATCATACCAAAAGCAGGCAAAGGCACAACCAGAAAAGAAAACTATAGACCCTAGAATACAGATGCAAAAATTCTCAACAAAATACTTGCAAATTGCATACAGACCCACATCAAAAAGATCATCCATCATGTTCAAGTTGGATTATACCAGACATTCAGGGATGGTTCATCATATGTAAAGCAATATATATCATAAAGTTCATAAATGGACTGAAAGATAAAAATCACACAATCATCTAAAAGTGATGCAGAAAAAGCATTTGACAAAATCCAGCATCCCTTCAAGTTTAAAGTTCTAGAGGGAATTGGACTGAAGGAAACATTCCTAAATATAATCAAAGCCATATACAACAAACACTTGGCCAACATCATCCTAAATGGAGAAAAATTAGAACCAATCCCCCTAAAGGTAGAAACCCAGCAAAGCTGTCCCCTATCACCACTCCTCTTCTATATTGTGCTTGAAATACTTGCTAGGGCAGTAAGACTAGAAAGGGAAATTAAGGGAGTACTAATTGGAAAAGAGGAAATTAAATTATCCCTTTGTGCAGATGAGGCGATAGTTTACCTAAGCAATGCTAAAAACTCCACCAGAAACTCGTGGAAACAATTCCAATTTTCAGTAAATTGGCAAGATACAAACTTAACCTGTAGCCTTTCTTTATACCAACAACAAGCAACTGGAGAAGGAATATAAGGAGACCTTCCCACTCACAATAGCCTAAAAAAAATACCTGAGAATAACCTAACCAAATACAACAAAGATCTCTACAACAAAAATTTTAAACCCCTGTCGAAGGAGATTGAAGTTGACATCAAAAGACAGAAAGACCTCCCATGCTTGTGGATTGGAAAAATTAATATAGTAAAAATGTCCATTCTACCCAAATTAATATACAGATTCAATGCAATCACAATTAAAATCTCCAAGAGTTTCTTCACAGACTTGGAAAAAAACTCCTTAAATTCATATGGAAAGATAAAAGACCTGAAGAGCTAAAGCAGCCCTGAGTGAAAAAATGCAATACAGAGTGGATCACCTTACTAGACTTTGAGCTATACTACAGGGCTATAGTCCTAAAGACAACCTGGTACTGGCACAAAAACAGACCCATTGACAAACAGAACAAAATCGATGATCCAAACGAGCTAATACAATTTCAGCCACCTCATATTTGATAAAGTGGCCAGTAATATTTGCTGAAGATAGCATCTTCAGCAAATGTTACTGGCAAAACTGGATCAACATATGTAAAAGAACAAAAATAATCCCCTAACTCTCACCCTGTACAAAAATCACCTCCAAGTGGATCAAAGATCTGAACCTGAAACCTGAAACCCTGAAGGTGATAGAAGAAAAAATTGTAATCAACCTAAAAGTCATGGGAATAGGTGAAGATTTTCTAAATCAGACAACAGCTGCACAGGAAATAAGGTCAACAATCGACAAATGGGACATCATCAAACTCAAAACCTCTGTACAGCAAAAGAAACAATCTAGGAAATGAAGAGAAAACCCACAGACTGGGGGGAAATCTTCACCAGTGATACATCTGACAGAGCATTCACATCCAGAATATATAGACTACTCAAAAAACAAAGAAGCAAGACAACAAATAACTCACTCAAAAGATGAAGTAAAGTGCTGACAGAGACTTCACCAGTGAGGAAGTAAAAATGGTTGAGAAACAGCTTAAAAAGTGTTCAACAACAGTAATAATGAAGTAAATGAAAATTAAAACCACTCTCAGATATTATCTCACTCAAATAAGACTAGCTAAGATCAAGGAAAACAAAACACCAAATGCAGGAAAGGTTTTGGGGAAAGGGGAACACTCATCCACTGCTGGTGGGAATATAAACTAGTACAACCACTGTGGAAAGCAGTGTGGAGAACCCTTAAAAGACTCAAGAGCCTACTACCTGAACCAACCATATCACTCCTGGTTATATACCCAAAAGACTCATCCTACTGCAAAGATACATGCACATCTATGTTTATTGCAGCTCTTTTCACAGTAGCGAAGAGTTGGAACCAACCCAAATGCCCCTCATCTGACAAGTGGATAACAAAAATGTGGTACATCTACACAATGGAGTACTACTCAGTGGTAAAGAAAGATATCATGAACTTTGCAGGTAAATGGATGGAACTGGAAGCCATTATGCTAAGTGAAATAACACTGTCCCCAAAAAACAAATGGGGAATTATTTACCTCATTTGTGGATACTAGTACCAAATCCCCCAATTGAAAGGCAAGCTGAGCAATGTAATTGTTATATTTCTTTCTATCAGAAAGTACCTGTAATGTTATAATGTGACTCTCTTAATGAGCCCCAGAATTAACTTGCCCCTTACTTTCAGACAGGGCAATTAATGGGCAGGTTATATATATATTCATATTTTAGAGTAATATAAAATTAAAAGAAAAAATGTGAACTCCTGGACATATATCAGAATTAACATACAGTTTATTCCTGGAGGACATATTTTTGGTAGATATATGATGTATACATGGGCATACTTCAGAGTGGTACAGTTGGGATGGAACCATAGCAGTATGAGGACTGGGTCAAGGAGTGGACTGATGTGGTAGAATTCTGCCTAAGACAATAAACCTTTGCAGAGAAAAACTTTGGAGAGACTTAGAGAAAGATGCTGGACATAAATGGAAGAGTGCTTGAACTGGAGTGGGGCGGGAAGAAGGGAAAGGGGAATATGTCTAAATTGAACTGAAAAAAAATGATGTCTGAAGTGCACAAAACATCAATAAAATATTATTTAAAAAGTAAACAAAAATAAAAAAATATTTAAAACTCAGTGGATTTCAAAGCATGTTACATTCATAATTTTCAAGTTCCTGAAAAAAATAAAATTCATATTTTCCATTTTCTTTTTTATGTAATAATTTCTTAACTTGGCTGTATATGGCAAAACTAACCTGTGAGTCTTCAAAGGTATTTTTGTTTTGATTATTTGTTTTACATACATGATCTCATTCTTCTTAAAACTTTATGACTTTGCCAGTTCTATTATGTTAAGAATAACACCGTATAATCCAAGAGGATATTGACATGTAGACCACGAGATCCCTTCCTTCTCTTATGAGGTAGCCCAGCAGCACAGGTAGTCAGCAGTGGCTGCAGGACCAGCTCAACAGCACTGGTGAAACCGGTAGTCTCTTCTTGGCAGACACCTTTGATCCCAGCACTTGGGAGACTGAGGTAGGTAGGTAAAGTCTTCAGTAAAGACTCAGTGTGGTTTTCAGATATAGAGTTCCAGGCAAACCAGGGCTACATAGTGAGACCTCCTCTCAAATAAACAAACAAAACTCTACTACTGAGAAAGTGTGGTAACTTGTCGAAATGAGGCATTTTCTGAACTCCAACCAAAATAATTTTTAAATAATGAATACTAATCTAAAAACTTTTGTGCAGCTCTTTTACAGTAAAAAATGGTAGGATTTGTATAGTTCCTGAGACATTTTTTCTCTCATGATACTAATTCTTTTAATACATTGATAATGTCACCATTGATTCACTTTAGGCAAACAATGTAACATGTTTCTTTCCAAATATACTCTGTAAAACAGTTTTGAAAACAGAAAAATAGTAAAATAGAATGTGCTAGAAGTGGGGGAGGAAGATGAAGAAATGTGGCCTGGGACAGTGTATTCACCATGTAATATATATACAGAACTGTCTGTAGCACAGCACAATGGTAAAGTGAATATACAAGGCAAAAATGGCGATGAGTGGAGATATTTATACATGCATATGCATTTTTGTTGTATATTCGATGATTATTATTGCAGATAGTGTAATATTTAATACATTTTTAAAAGGTTAACAATTCCTAACACACAAGTACTTTCTTTAGAATCTTTGGGTTCAAGTTCTAACTGGATCCAGATATTTCATTTTTTTAGCATGTAAACCATGATACTTATAAACTATATTTCTTAAACCAAATTTCTCAAATTAACTTAATATTTGTTATCACATTACTATTGGAAGTCAGAAGACGAGATACTGGGTATGATTTGCTTACAATTCATAGTAATTGACTTTTTGTAAAAGAATTCAAGTCAGGCTGACTCATGATTTCTTGGGTTCAGTCTTTACAATTTAAAATGCTGAAGCACAGAGGCAGTTGGTAAGGGAAAGAAAATCTTCTATGTAACTCATTAAGATATCTCATGCTAGTTTGAGCACGTGATGAAACTGATTCTGCTGAAAGATGATACTGCAATTTCTGACTTGTTTTAGAAAATGGCTTAATGGAAATTGGTGCAAAAATTCAGCTCTAAACATGCGGAGCTTATTCTGAGCCATCAGATTTAGGTTGAGCAAAGGTAAGCAATATATATCTACTTAAAATCGATGCCATAGGAGAAACCATAATGTACTGAAGAGAATACCAATGATGTTCTCATGGGTAAAAGCTATATTCAGATCCTGCCTCAGTGTGTTCCTGAGCAACGATGTTTTACAATCAGCCCCTGAGTAGCTGCAGATGCTGTTGTTACTAGCCACCTGCTGCCACTTGCACTGAAGTCAATAAAGCCATTTCTGTTTTCATATTTTTAAGGCACTCACACCAATTCAACTACCTCACTTTTATTCCAGCAATTTTGCATTCATCAGACGTTTCTATGCTAGGGCACATTTTACAACTATTTATGATTTTTCACCTTAATCTCCTCTTATTATACTCATACAAAATAGCATTTCTTTCACCTTGTTCTTCTCTTACCCTTCAGAAGCAGTAGTAATTTCCTGACAAATTATTTAGAGAGACATGGGTCTTATAAGGATAAGGCTTCTAATAACTCTAATAAACAGACTACAGATTCTTTCAGATTACGTCCAACGTTAAGTAGGCTATTTTTTTAAACTTTTCATTTCTCTTAATTTTGAGTTTTCAAAAACTTACCAGTTAGAACAGAGAGCTTACAGCTGGTCATGACATTACATGCCTTTAATCACAGAATTTGGGAGGCAGAAGCAGGGAGATTTCTGTGAGACTGAGGCCAGTCTGGTCTACATAGTGTCTTTTGGGCCAGCTGGCTACATGAATACCTTGTCTTAAATTAAAAAGAGAGAGAGGGAGAGCTTTCACTTATCCCCCAACCTTGTTTCTCTGGTTAGCATCTTGTATAACATACATGCTAAAATAAGCAAAAGTAATATATTAGTATTGAATAAAGGCCATAATTCCCCTTTTCCTCAATTTCTTAATGTCTGTCTTTTGTAAGAGGCTGCCAGTCCACATTGATTCTTCATGACTGTGTTTCTTCTCTATGCAGTGTCAGTTTCTCAGACACTCCTTGATTTTGAAGAACATGGAAAATTTGAAGACTACATATGTTCATACCGACGTCTCCAACCTTTATGCAGTGCAATACTATATTGATATTATTTTCTTTCTCTCTTGATGAATGGTAATTTTACAGAACAAAAGTTTCTCATCATTCTCCATCTACTTATGGATCTGTATGTTATTTTCCAAATAAAATGCACATCTCCATGAGAAACAGCTTAAAGAATCACAGTGCAGGATTCCAGTATGCCCAATGTGGGTGGAGTTAGACATGCAAACACGACAGCACCATTGTGAACCCTGCTCCTAGTGTGAGTGATTGTACATGCACAGCCCTCACAACACCAGCCTGTACCCAGGTGAGCCCTGCCCACCTTGATGCTTTAAACACCCCTCCTCCCCCATGGAGGCTTGATATTACCCCAGAAACATCTAACCTTCCAGTTCCAGTGACATGCTGACTAACAACAGGCCAACAGGATACTGGCTCATGGGCCAAAGTAGCAACACAAGACCTGTGATGTAGAGGATCTAGCAGGAGCAGTATTAATGATTATAGTCTGTGCAGCCAATGTTGAGGCACCAAACTCCAAAGAAACAAACAAATCCAAATGCCAAAACACAAAGAAAAAGCAACATGGGAAATACTCATCATAAATCCACACAGAACGCTACCAACTCTACAGAAGATTCCTACAACTGAGATCTCTCTGGAAGGAAACCAAGACACAAACATTGAAGAACAATTGTAGACATATTTAAAGAAATTAGAGAACTAAGTGTGGAGAAAGAAAAACTCAAGAAGGACCTAGAAGGAGATAATGACAAACATTGGAAAGAACTAAAGGGAGAAAGTGACAAACTCTGGTAGGAAGAGGAAACAATGAAATGTTCCCAGGCTGAAATGAAAAAAAAAATCAAAACAAAACAAAACTGACCAACAAACCAAGGAGCTACAAGATGAGAATGACAGGCTCCAGAAGGAAGTGGCAATACTAAAATAAAAAAAAAATCACAGGATAAAATGAAAAAGGAAATTGAGCATTCATCCAATCAACAGGAAAGGAGGGGGAAAAGCCTCAGAAGCAGAATGGAAGAAGCAGATAAAGCAATATCAGACCTGCAGAATAGCATGGAGCAACTAGAATGCTCAAGTACAGATTATGAAAAATTAAAAAAAAAAAAAAACACAAAAGTGAAACAACCAGGAAATGTGAGACACTATGAAAAGACCAAACCTCTACATCACGAAGATAGAGGAAGGAGAAGAATCCCAAAACAATAATACTAATGACCAGATCTTCAACAGGATAAAAGAAGAAAATTTCCCCAAACTGAGAAAAGATGAATCCATACAAATACAAGAAGCAAATAGGACACCAAACAGACAGGGCCAGAAAAGAAATTTACCACCCTACATAATTGTTAAAACACTAGATGCTCAAAACAAAGACAAAATACTGAAAGTCACAAGAGAAAAATGACAAGTTACATATAAGGGGAAACCAATAAGAATCACAGCTGACGTTTCAGTGCAAACTATGAAAGCTAGAAGAACATGGACCAAAGTATTCCCAATGCCAACTCAGACTACTATACCCAGCAAAATGTCTATAATACTATACCCAGCAAAAATGTCAATTATAGCTGAAGGAGAAAGAGAAATCTTTCATGACATGAACAAGATGAAAGAATACATGTCTAAGAAATCAACACTTCAGAAAACCCTCAAAGCATTCCAAAGAACAGAGGAAAGGAGCAACTATCTCTAAGCAATTAAAGAGAGAAATCAACAAAAGCATAACAGAATAAATACAAACCTAGACCAAGAATGCAAACAAAAAATAAGGTGACAGGAAGCAACATACATCTCTCAATAATGACCTTAAATACTAATAGTCTAAACTCTTCAATCAAAAGACATAGACTGGGAGAATGGATTAGGAAAGAGAATCCTTCTAGATTTTCTTATAATCATTTTTTAGTTTTTTTATTTTTATTTATTTATTTATTTATTTATTTATTTATTTATTTATTTATGTGTATGAATGTACTGTCTGCATGTAGGTTTGCGCACCCATGTCATGCAATGCCACAGAGGTCAGAAGAGGGTGTTGGATTCCCCTGGAACTGGAGTTCTCCTGGAATTGGAGTTACAGACAGTTCTCAGTTGCCATGTGGGTGCTAGGGATTGAACCCAGGTCCTCTGCAAGAGCGGTTCATGCTCTTAAACGCAAGGCCATCTCTCCAGCACCAGAAAGAGAATCCTTCTATATGCTGTCTATAAGAAACCCATCTCAGCATCAAGGACAGATACCAACTTAGAGTGAAAGGATGCAAAAAATTATTCCAAGTGAATGGTACCAAGAAACAAGCCAGAGTGGTTATTCTATTATCAGACAAAATAGATCTCAAAGTAAAATTAATCAGAAAAGACAAAGAGGGCCATTATGTCCTTGTCAAAGAAAACAATACATAGAATCAATGAATCCAAAAGGTGGTTCTTTGAAAAGATAAAAAAATAAATAGATCTCTAGCTCTAGCCCAGGAAACAAAAAAAACAAACAAACAAAAAAAACCAGCAACTCCAAATCAAAACTATTTGTGATGAAAGGGGAAAAATCACAACAGACAATGAAAATATCCAGACAATCGAAGAAGAATACTTCAAAAATCTATACTCCACTAAGTTTGGAAACGTAAGAGAAATGGATGAATATCTGAAATCCTAGGAACCAACAAAGCTTAACCAAGAAGAGATTGACAGTTTAAACAGATCCATAATATTTGAGGAAATTGAAGATATAATAAAAAACTCCCCAACTAAAACAAGTCCAGGTCCAGATGGTTTCACAACAGAATTCTATAAAACACTGAAAGAGGTCATACATCCATTACTACTCAAACTTTGCAGAAGGATACAAATGGAGGGTATTCTCCCAAATTCCTTCTATGAAGCCAGCATCACTCTAGTAGCAAAACCAGGCAGAGATACAAGCAAAAAAAGAAAGCTATAGACTCATCTCATTAATGAACATAGATGCAAAAATTCTCAGCAAAATACATGTAAATCACATACAGACCCACATCAAAAATATCATCCATCATGACCAAGATGGATTCATACCAGAGATGCAGGGATGGTTCAACATACGTAAATCAATATCATAAATCAGATAAAAGGACTGAAAGACAAAAACCACATGATCATCTCAATTGATGCAACAAAAGCCTTTGAGAAGATTCAGTATCCCTTCAAGTTTAAAGTCCTAGAGGGAAATGGACTGAAGGTAACATTCCTGAACATGATTGAAGCCACATATAGCAAACCCACTGCCAACATTATCCTAAATGGAGAAAAACTGGAACTGTTCCACTTAAAGGTGGGAACCTGGCAAGGCTGCCCCCGATATCCACTCCTCTTCAACATAGTGCTTGAAATGCTTGCTAGGGAAATAAGACAAGAGAAGGAAATTAAAGGAGTACTAATTGGAAAACTGAAAGTTAAGCTGTCCCTTTTAGCAAATGATATAATAGTTTACCTAAGAGACGCTAAAATCTCCACTAGAAAACTTCTAGAAACAATTAAGAGTTTCAGTGAAGTGGCCAGAAAAAAAAATTAACCTATAGCTGGGCATGATGGCGCACGCCTTTAATCCTAGCACTTGGGAGGCAGAGGCAGGCAGATCTTTGTGAGTTCAAGGCCAACCTGGTCTACAAAGTGAGTTCCAGGATAGCTGGGGCTACAGGGAGACCCCGTCTCGAAAAGACCAAAAAAATAATAATAATAATAACCTAGAAAAATCAATAGCCTTTCTTTACACCAACAATAAACAAGTGGAGAAGGTCTATAAGAAGACCTTTCCACTCACAGTAGCCTCAAAAATAATAAGATACTCGGGAACAAACCTAACCAAAGATACCAAAGACCTCTACAGCAAAAATTTTAAACCCCTGAAGAAAGAGATTGAAAATGACATCAAAAGATGGAAAGATCTCCCATGCTCATGGATTAGAAAAACTAACATAGTAAAAATGTCCATTTTACCCAAATTGATATACAGATTCAACACAATCCCAGTCAAAATCCCTATGAACTTCTTCACAGACTTGGAAAAAACATCCTTAAGTTTATATGGAAAAACAAAAGACCCAGAATAGCTAAGGCAACCCTGAGTGAAAAATGCAATACAAGGGGGATTTCCCTACCAGACTTCAAACTATATTACAGGGCCATAGTCATAAAGACAATCTGGTACTGGCACAAAAACAGACCTGTTGACCAATGGAACAAAATTGAAGATCCAAATTTGAGCTCATACACCTTCAGCCACCTCATATTTGACAAAGGGGCAAAAAACCCTCAGTGAAGGAAAGATAGCATCTTCAACAAATGGTGCTGGCAAAATTGGATCACCATTTGTAGAAGAACAAAATTAACCCCCTACCTCTCACTCTGTACAAAAATAAACTCCAAGTTGATCAAAGGTCTCAACCTGAAACCTGAAACCCTGAAGGTGATAGAAGAAAAAGTTGGCAACAACCTACAAGACATAGGCATAGGAAAAAACTTTCCAACTCAGACAACAGCTGCACAGGAAATAAGATCAATCATTGAGAAATATTTCCTCATCAAACTCAAAAGCTTCTGTATAGCAAAAGAAACAATCTAGGAAGTGAAGAGAAAACCCACAGAGTGGGAGGAAATCTTCACCAGTGATACATCTGACAGAGCATTCATGTCCAGAATATATAGACTACTCAAAAAACAAAGAAGTAAGAAAATCAAAAGATGGAATAAAGAGCTGAATAGAGACTTCACCAGTGACGAATTAAAGATGGCTGAGAAAAATCTTAAAAAGTGTTCAACATTATTAATAATTAAGGAAATGAAAATTAAAACCACTCTCAGAAGTCATCTCATTCCTATAAGACTGGGTAAAATCAAGTAAACAAAAGATACCAAATGGTGGAGAGGTTGTGGGGAAAGGGGAACACTCATCCACTGCTGGCGGAAATGTAAACTTGCACAACCATTATGGAAAGCAGTATGGAGAACCCTTAAAAGACTCAAAATGGGGGCCGGAGAGATAGCCTAGCGGTTAAAGAGCACCGACTGCTCTTGCAGAGGACCCAGGTTCAATTCCCAGCACCCACATAGTGGCTGAGAACCATCTGTAACTCCAATTCCAGGAGAACTCCGGGTCCAGGGGAATCTGGGACCCTCTTCTGACCTCCGTGGCATTGCACGACATGGGTGCACAGACCTACATGCAGACAGTACATTCATACACATAAAAAAAAAAAAGACTCAAAATGAGCCTACCACCTGACCTAATCATACCACTCCTGGGTATATACCCACAAGATGCATTCTAATGCAAAGATACGTGCACATCCATGTTTACTGCAGCTCTCTTCAGAAACGTGAAGAGCTGGAACAAACTCAAATGCCCCTCAACATACAAGTGCATTACAAAAATGTGGTACATCTATACAACAGAGTACTATTCAGCAGTAAAGAAAGACAACATCATGAATTTTGCAGGTAAATGAATGGAATTTGAAGCCATTATGCTAAGAGAAGTAACACAGTCCCAGAAAAAAAAAAACAAATGTGGAATGGTTTCCCTCATTTGTTGATGCTAACACCAAATCTCCAGTTGAAAGGCAAATTGAACAACATTATTGTTACATTTCTGCTTATCTGAAAGCAACTATGTTGCTATAACATAAATCTCTTAACAGGCTCTAGAACTGACTCACCACTTTCTTTTTCAGACTCTCTAACTACTGTATATGGGTGAAAAATAGGTATTCATACTATAAAGTAATATAAAATTAAAGGAAGAAAATGTGAATTCCTAAATATAAAAAAAGACTGAGAGAAAGATGTAGGACAGTTATGACAGAATACACACATGATCTGGAGTGTGGTGGGGGAAAGGGAAAGGGGAATATGCCTAAATTGAACTGAAAATTATGCCTGAAATACACAAAACATCAATAAAAGCATTATATTTAAAAAAGCATCACAGTGCAGAGCTTATCCACCATTCATTTTGTCTTTTATGTTTTCATTCATTCCCATATTTGCTTAGGTCATCAACTCTTGCATTCAGAAATCTTTATTGAGGTACTTTTGTCATCTGTCACAGTATTAAATTCTGTTCTTATAAATTGCATAATACCCCTAACTTCACTATTTAGAAAAATTGCACTAAGTTCTACCACTTATGCCATAATGCCCTACATGGTATGACAGATACAATGTTTTGTGTTTCTATGAGACATTTCCCCCATAGACTCAAGTATTTGAGCACTTGCTATATAGTGCCCAGTTGTTGCACTGTTTGGGGAAAGTCATAAAACCTTTAGGTAGTGGGGCTGGAGAGATAGCCTAGCGGTTAAGAGCACCAACTGCTCTTGCAGAGGACCGGAGTTCGATCCCCAGCACCCACATGGCGGCTAAGAACCGTCTGTAACTCCAATTCCAGGAGAACTCCAGTTCCAGGGGAATCCGAGACCCTCTTCTGAACTCCGCAGCATTGCATGACACGGGTGCACAGACCTACATGCAGACAGTACATTCATACACATACAAAAATAAATAAAATTTAAAAAAAAATAATAAAATAACTCACTTCTTTAAAAAAAAAAAAAAAACCTTTAGGTAGTAAAGTCTTGCTGGAAGAAGTACATCACAGTGGGAAAGCTTTTGTTTCATATCCCTGTTCCACTTCTGAGCGCCCTTTTTGGTTCCTATGAGAGCTTGAAGCTGTGAGCTCTCAGCTTCTGGCTTCTGTGTCTGTGCCTGCCCCTTGCTGCCATGCCTCTCCAGCATGATGAACTCTTTTCTCTTTCACTTACAAACTTCTTAATTTGTTTATTATTTATTTTATGTGTATGAGTATTATGCCTTCATGTATATAAGGGCACTCACGCCATGTCTTCAGAGGCTAAAATACACATCAGACTCCTTAGAACTGGAGTTATGGATGGTTGTTCACTGCCATGTGGATATGGTGGTATTTGAATCTAGGTCTTCTGCAAAAACATTCAGTGATCTTAATTGCTAAGCCATTGCTCCAGCCGCCATGATGGACTCTTATCTCTCTGGAACCAAAAACCTAAATATATTCTTCCATAAGTTGCCTTGGTCACAGTGTTTTAACACATCAATAGAAAAACAACTAATGTATGTCATGCATACATATTCACATTATTCTACATAAACATTTCACTAGAAACCCTGTTTTTCTAATACTCAATTTCTAGACCAGTCTTCCACTTTTAAAACCCAGGTCAAACCTTGATTCTTTTATATGTCAGTTTTTCTTATTCTTTCTAGAAAATTATGTACACAAAATTATATAATTTTACATTTTAAAACTGATGCTTTTTAATTGATTTGTATTTAAGATTAAGCCATGTATTTCCACTTTTTTTCTAGTCCCATCTATTTAACACTGAACAATTCTCCATTGAATGGTGTAGCACAGTTCATTGATGCCATTGAAGAATACCCTGATTGCTCCAATCAGGGCAATGGTAAAAGTTCCACAAATATTGACATGCATGATTTTATGTCATAGTTTTATAATCAGTTTGGAAAATAGATCCAGTGTAATGATAGTAACATACATTAAAACTGGAGGTTTTTTTTTTTTTTTTTAGATTCTGTGTACTGTTTTCCATTGTGTCTGTGTCATTTGAATTCCTAGCAGTAATAAATAAGAGTATTTTTCATATGATACCCTCGCTAGCAATCAAAATTGGCAGTCTTCGTTTTTTTTAATTAAGCTTTTGTAGCTTCATAGCACAGTTCTCAATCAAGTTTGGACCCATTCCCCCTCCTATGCCTCTCCAAACCCCTACCAGACATCATATATTTTGCCATATATGGTAAGACCTATCCAGTTAAGCATTTGCACCAAGATATCTGAAAATTTATCCACTGGAATCTAGTCAGCCTGTCTAGAGATTTTACGTCAGGTATAGTCTTCCAGTACAATTAGTCTTCAATAATTCTCAGTCTAGGGCTTTCCCAACACTCACTTCTCTCTTCACATCTGGATCCTTGTGAGTTGGCATGGGTCCTGTGCTCAGTGCCACAAGTTCACATTGCCACAAGTTCACATGTGCAAAAGCTTGATATCCTCTGCTTCCTTGTGTTCATGAAGCAGCCCTGGCCCTTACCATCTTTTCACCCCTCTTCCACAATGGCCCCTGAGCAGAAGGTGGGTGAGGTTCAGTACAGGAGTCCTACCCAGGAACACACACTCTGCAGACTCTTAATCTCTAAAGCTTTGCCAGTTGTGGCTTTATGTATCACACCATATTGTATAAGGAAGCTTCACTAGTGACGGTTGAGGGATACATTAATTTTCTTCTACCCCTGGCTCCAGTATGTTCCATAAGACTTAGGTGCACAGGTTCAACTGATGGGTGGCACTGTAGATGAGGCTTTATTATATTATAACCATCTTTATAGGTGTATACTGGTACACCATTTTATATTGTAGTTTTGTAGTGACTAGTGATATAGACTACCTTTTGACATCCTCATTTGGAATCTAATTATTGCCATTGTTCAAGTATCAATTCAGCTCTTATGTTTTCTTGGAATTATTTTTCTTATGGTTTAGTATGTTGTATATTTGGACACAAGTTATTTAATGGATATGTTTCATAAATATTTTCTCTGATAAGTTTGTGGTACATGTCATCACTTTCTAGTCCATTACACAACCAGTAATTTTAATTGTAATAATTCTCAATTCATTTTTCTTTCATGAATTGTGCTTTGGTGTTAATCAGAAACCTTCATGAAATCAAGCATGCTGGAAAGCTTTCCTGTCAACTTGTCATGCCTGAGTTCAGGGAGCATCAATTGAGGAATTTCCTCCAATATACTGGCCTGTGGCCACATCTGTGAAGCATTGATTTGCTTGTTGAGTGATGTGGGAGGGCCCAGCTCACTATGGACAGTGCCACTTCTGGGTCAGTGGTTCTTTACTGTATAGGAAAGCAGACTGACATTGGCCAGAGGACCAGGCCAGTAAGAAGTATTCTTCCATGGCCTGTGCTTCAGCTCTTGCCTCCTGCTCCCCCAGTAATGAACTGTGTCTCTTGAGATGTAAACTGCATAAACCCTTTCCTCCCAAATTGGTTTTGGTCAGAGTGTTTTGTCACAGCTATTGAAGAGAAACTGAAACACCCAGTTACCTCCATTTTCTACTTTTGTTTCTTCTAAAATTTTTAGTTTTGTAGTTTGCATTTGGTACTCCAATCTATTATGATATACATTTACACATGTATCTATCTATCTATCTATCTATCTATCTATCTATCTATCTATCATCTATCTATATATGAAATAGTATACTCTTTGCCAAGATTCATTTTTATATGAATGTCAAGATTTGTGAATTTTTTTCTGAAATTTTCTTCACTGATTTGTCAGTGTCATCTTAAGATCAGTTACCCATGTATTGGTAAGTCTAATTCTGGACTCTTAAGCTATTTATTTGCCTATTTACCTCCTGAGACAGTACATTCATACACATACAGAAATAAATAAAATTAATAAAAAAGAAATACACTAGTTTTAAAATATTAGTATTAAAGTAGATATTAAAATAAGTCAATATGAGCCAGCTGTGGTGGCACAATCCTTTAATCCCAGCACTCAAGTGGCAGAGACAGGCGGATCTTTGTGGGTTTGAGGCCCTCTGGTCTACATAGAGAGTTCAAGACCAGCTGTGAGAACTAAGAGACCCCGTCATAAAAAGAACAGAAAAGGAAAAATTATAGGTAATGTGAGTCTCCTAGTTTGTGGCCTTGACATGCCTGGAAAATTTGTTTAATTGTAGACCTCCAGTGCATTTTAATTTAAAATCTATATATTCCCTATTCTGTGATTATTTCTCAGTAATGGAGGGAAGGTGTTTTATATAGATACCCCATCCAGAGCTAAACATTACATAGTCCTTTATGGAATATTGGTGGACCAGTTGCCTATCTCTGTATAAATAATAGTCTACTGAATAAAGATTCTGATATGATGAGAGTTGAGAGACACACTAATCTATGGCTATAAATATAAGAACTTGCCCAGTAGCTAATGACTACCTGTCCAATAGCTATTGTAACTTTCTGCCTTATTCATAATAACCAGGCACTGGAAACCACCTTGATCTCCATTTACTGATGAACAATGAAAATGTGGTATGTACACAATGGAACACTAATTTTTTAATTTAATTTTTATTGATGGTTTGTGCATTTCATACATCATTTTCCAATTCAGATCAGGCATATTTCCCTTTCCCTTCCCCCCACCCCCACCCCATCCCAGATCATGTATTCTGCCATAACTGTCCTGCATCTTTCAGGTTTTTTTTTTTTCATTTTTTAGCTATAAGTGATAATCCATGAGTATACGCCTCCTCCGTGCAACACCAATCTACAGACTGTTGTGCCCAAACCCCCACAGTCCCACCATCCAGTGGGGGGTGACAGGTTGTTTGTTGGGAACACTATTTTTAAAAGGAAAATGAACCTATGAAAATTGTAAGCAAATGGTTGGAAATGGAAATAATCCCTTTGACTGAAATAACCCAGACCTTGAAAGACAAACACCTCATGTTCTCCGTCATATGTGTTTGCTAACTCTGAACCTTTAGAAATGTATGTTAATTGCTGGGCGTGGTGGTGCACGCCTTTAATCTTAGCACTTGGGAGGCAGAGGCAGGGGGATCTTTGTGAGTTCAAGGCCAGCCTGGTCTACAGAGTGAGTTCCAGGCCAGCTGGGACTACAGGGAGACCCTGTCTCAAAAAGACCAAAAAAAGAAAAGAAAAGAAAAGAAAAAAGAAATGTGTCTGTTAAATTAGAGTATCCATAAAAGCCAAAAAATTAGCAAGGAACCATGATTGGGGGAGGTTTAAAGAGGAGAGGAATTGAATGAGCACAATCAGTATTAAGGGGGAAGGGTATTAATGGAACAGGTAGGGTTAAATGAGTTGGAGCTAAGGGGAGAGAATTGAGAAAGGAGTATGTGGAGGATTACCTAACAGTATAGACAATGAAAATGGGTCTTATGGAAAACCATCATTGTATACACTTCCATATATATGTGGAAGAAGTATTATAAACACAGACACAGACACAGACACACACAGACACACAGACACACAGACACACACACATATATATAATATTATATATTATATTATATATATATATATATATATATTTACCATACAACAGTGGAGACAGAGCCTTTCACAGACACAAAGTGTAGAGCTAAGAATGGGTTACTATCTTTTGAATTGCTGGTCAATTGGGACCCAAGACCACTCCAAAACTTACAGGCTATTGCCAATGTTCTTGGTTACTTTCCAGGACTTGATGGTAGCATCTCTTGCTGAAAACACCATGTTTTGTTTAGTTTTTACTACCTTGATACAAACTAGAATAATCTGTCAATAGAGATCCTCAACTGAGGTTCATGAGACACTTTCTTGACTTCTAGTTTATGTATAAGGGCCCAGCCCACTGTGGGCAATGCCATCAATGGGCAGGTGGGTCCTGCCTGTATAAGAAACATAGTTGAGAGATCAGCCAGGGAAGAGGGCCTGATGCACCTCAGCCTCAGGTGCTTCCTGCAATCTCCCCCTTTGAAATTCACCCTTTGGATGATCTTACAGCTTTTAAGGATCTATCAGTTGTTAAGAACAGATCCAGGGTTCCTTACTGGTTAGCTCTCCTAGTGGCTGCTACCGTCATTGGCTGACATCAGAGCCCAGCTTCTCTGGCCTCCCCACTTGAGACTAAAGACCAAGTATCTCCCAGACCTTTGGTGCCAGAGTAAGACTGAAAGCATCCGGTTTGTTAGGTGAGAAACTATGGCTCAACCTCTCTAGTTTGAAGACAGCCATTGTTGGAAGCTCCATCTCTACTGGCTAACTATCATACTGCTGGAAGAATCTATCCACAATACCAGTTGATAAAAGTAATCAGCACTCTTAACCACATCTCACCCCTATGAGCTATTTGGTATTTTTTTGTATTAGACAACCATATTATCCCTAAATAATGATTTTTTTCTTCCGCTGTCTGTATATAATTTACCTCTAATTATTATGATTTTATTGATGAAGATTAGGAGCTTAGATTGATCATTCTAGTGTTGCTTATGATTTCAGGGAAGTAATACTTAATTTATCATCATTTTATGACATTAATTCAATGTGTTTTATACAAGACTTTTCATGTCAAGTAATTTTTCACTTTACTTCTTCTGAGATTTTTTTTTACAGATGCTATATTTGTTCAAATACTTTTTTCTGCACCAATTCATTTCATAGTATAATTTTTCTTCTTCAGCAATTTATTTGCTAGATAAGATTGATTGAAACTGAATGTTGAACCAACCTTGTATACTTGAAATAAATCACTCTTTTTCATGGAGTATAATGCTATTTATACACTGTTTGACACATCTTGCATACATGACTTGATGTAACATTTTTGAAGGAGTTACACATCTATTATCATGACAAATCTTACACATCAGTTTTTAGGATGTTTTATGGATTCTTTGAAAATTTCATAAAATGTATTTGATTATATTCAGACCCCTCCCCATCTTGTCTCAGATCCAACCCTACCTCACTACACTCCCAACTTCATGTCTTCTATTAATCTTTTTTAAAGTGCATCACGTCTTCTATTTTGTATTCCCTAGATCCTAGATGTAAGTCCATCTCCAGGAGCATGAAAATCTCACCAGCCTTAATATAAAGTGACCTTTCCTCGCTAGAAGCTATGAATTGTAAATGATACTTCTAACCAGGGCTTTTCTTCACTTCTCCCCTCCATGTTGATATCTTGTCTGGTTAGGGCTTGCAGGAGTCTTTTATATGATTTCACATGAGCTGTGAGCTCATATGTGCAGTATATCCTGCCTGAGTCTGTCAAACATGGTTTCCTTGTGTTCATCCACCACCTCTGATTATTACAATGTTTCTGTCCCCACTTCAACAATGATCACTGAACCTTTGAAAGGGAGAATAAGACAAAGATATTCCATTTAGGACTGAGCACTCCAGTCTATTATTCATTTGTGCATTATTCATCATCCACTATAAGAACCTTCCCTAGTGTGAGTTGAGAGGTGTGTTAATCAATACTAAGTCATTATTAGACCATTTAATATTATGTCCATTTAGCATAACAGTAGTAGGTTCTCCACCATGGCCTGACTACACACAGGTTCTTCACTCTGACAGTAGAAGACACACATAGGCTACATCTTGTGAATTGGGCCTTAAATCCAATCATACGGTGTTCTGTTACACCCATAACATTCATGCCACTATTGCACCAGGGGCTATTATCCTGGGAGGGCAGTTGTTATCATAGGACCCAGAATTCACAGTTGGGTAAAGATTGATGTCTTTAAAGATTGGTGTCATGAAGAGCATCTTCCTACCTATAAAAGCTATGAGTAAAGATGAAGCTTCAACTTAGTAGTAGTTGATGGTTCCCTGTTTGTTTATGGTTTACTTATGTTTTGTCTTCAGATATAGGTTTAACTATATAGTTCTAGAAGGCCACTGAAAGAAATGGATATGCTGGTAATGTTTGGTGGTCTTCATGATTCCACTGGCAAACAGCTCAAAAAGAGGTAACCTATAGGCAGATAAAAGGTGGAACTGGAAAAGATCATCCTCTCTGACATGACCCAGAGTAGAAGAGATACTATGTGAAAGGACAATACTAAAGGCCTTTGTTAACGACATATGGAAGCCTTGTACTGTAGAAGCATCCTTAAACATATACCTATTGTATTAGTCACTTTTCTGTTGCTGTGATAAAGCACCATGACCAAGGAACTTATAAAAGGAAGAGTTTATTTGAGCTTACGATTGATGGTTCCAGGGAATTAGAGTCCATTGTGGTGGGAGGCATGGCGGCTGGAGACTGCAGAAGCAAGCTGAGGGTCACATCTTGCAAAGAGCACAGGAAGCAGAGAGAGCAACTGTAGACCGTGAGGCTTGATAAAACTCACTAAGCCTGCCCCCAACAACGCACTTCCTCCAGCACAGCCACACCTTCTAGGACCTCCAAAAACAGTGCCACCAACTGGAGACAAATGTCTGAATACTTATAGCCTATGGGGGACACTCATTCAAACCACCACATTACACTCCCTGGCCCCCATAGGCTGTAATAATGCAAAATGCATTTAGTCCAACCTTAAAAGTCCCCACAGTCTTTACCAGTTTCAATGCCATTCAAAAGTCCACAGTCCAAAGTCTCCTCTGAGACTCAGGCCAATCTCCCAAACTGTAAGCTCCTGTAAAATCAAAAGACAAATTACATACTCCCAACATACAGTGGAACCGAATACACATTCCCATCCCAAAAGGGAGGAATAGAGGCATAGTGAGGAAATACTGGACCAAAACAAAACTGAAAACCAGCAGGGCAAAAACCAAGTCCAGTAGCTCCATGTGCGACTTCTGGGCCTTTATTTCCAAAGGGCTTAGATGGCTCAGCTCTTTCAGCTTTGCTTGCAACATACATCTCTTTCTTAGGCTTGTACCACTCCCTGTATGCAACTCTCCTTGGCAAATATCTCACAGGTCTGGCATCTCGAATGTCTTCTTGGAGTCTACACTGCCAACAAGACTTCACATTCACAGCTTAATGCAATGGCCTATCAGGGCCTACTTTATGCAGGGACACCCCTGCTGTGCTCTGCCTAACCTTGGCAGCTCTCTGAAACCACGGAGGAAGAACTGATGACCCCCTTCACTCTTGCAAACTTCATGCCTCTAAAGCCAGCACCACGTGAATGAAATTGCCGAATCTGGCTGCAAGTTCAGGATGGAATCTCTCCTACTTTAACGACATTTGCAATTTTTCTCTGCCCTGGACTTGTTGCAGGATTAGCTGCAACAACTAGGGTGTGGTCTTGCTCTGAAAGTATTGATTCTGTTGTTTACTTGTAAATCACGAGGCCCTTCCTTAATCACTTTAATCTCCTTATCAAAAGGAAACTCTCCTTCACAAGCCTTGGCCCCACCTTTAATCTTCCTAGTGCAGTTATCAGATCCAAACTGTACATTCTGCATTTCTTTCTGCCCCATCTGCTCTTCTTCACTGTAGATATGCACAATATTCACCATTAAAAGCCATACCACCATTTTTACATTAGGCTGTCTTGAAATATCCTCCAACAAAGACATCAGTCCACCGCTTTTCAACCTAGCATCAGGCAAGCATTTGGGCTGCAGGCAAACTGCTGCCAGACTCTTCATCAAAATATCCCAGTTGCTGTCCAAGTCTTTATTTTCCCCTTGTTCTAGTTTGTCTTCCATTGCTGTGACAAAACACTCTGACTGATACCAACTTGGGGAGGAAAGGATTTATTCAGCTTACATCTCCCAGGTCACAGTTCATCACTTAGGGAGCCCAAGACAGGAACTCAGGGAAGGAACCTGGAGGCAGGAGCTGAAGCACAAACCATGGAGGAATGCTGTTCACTGGCTTGCTCCCCTGGCTCATGCCCAGCCCGCCTTCTTATACAGTACACAACAACCTGCCCAGGGTGACACTAGTCATTGTGGGCTGGGCCCTCCCACATTGCCTGACAATCAAGACAATGCTCCACAGATGTGGCCACAGGCTAATCCAATGGAGCCAATTCCCCAATTGAGGCTCCCTTAACCCAGGTGTGTCAAGTTGACACTAAAGCTATCCAGCACAATTGACCCCTTGTCAACTTGACACACAAAACACATCACTATTAAACCACCACCTTTCCAGTTCTTATCCCCAAAGTATGATGTTAACATTAATCACAACCTAAGACAGTACAACCTTAAAAGCCCCACAGTCCTTAAAATGTCCAAACACTTAAAAGTTCACAGTCTATTAAAAGTCTCTTAACTGTGGGCTGCTGTAAAATCCAAAACAAGTACTGTCTTATTTCAAAGGGAAGAATCAGGCACACTCAAACAAAACCTAAGTCCAGCAAAGTAGCTCAAGGCTGGACACCTGGGATTCACTCACGATCTTCTGGGCTCCAAAGGGTCTCGGCAGCTCCCCCTCTCCGACTCTGCCGTCCGTGGCACACTCATCTCGCAGGCCCAGGCCGACTCCATTCTACACCTACCGCTGCTCTTGGTGGTCGTCCCAGGGTACCGGCATCTCCAAAAAGCTGGGGTCGCTACTGAAACTGAGGCAGCACCTTCACCAATGGTCTCTTCTGACCTCTCCTGGTGCAAAGCCTCAGCTTCTCTCCATGACCCCTGCAATCCTGGGGTCTTCACAGCAACCGAGGTGCACTTCCACCAATGGTCTTTCCTGACCTCTCACAGTGCCAAGCCTCGGCTGCTCTCTGTGACCCCCTCAAATTTCAACACCGGAACCATATAGGAGACTCTTACACGTTACCAAGTCCGGCTTCTGGCTCGAGATGGAGGCTCAGGCCCTTTCTGGGTCACAGCTTCTGTGTGCTGACCTTGAAGATATTCTCCCCAGAAGATTTCACCTCAGTGATGCTGGTCTCTTGTTACTTACAGCTGATTTTTCAGCCCCAGCTAACCAGCATCAATTGCCCCAGTACCACAAAAGTTTCACTTCAGGTTCTGGTCTCTTGTTACTTACAGCTGATTCTCCACAGCCCCAGCTGACCAGAACCCACAGATTACACAGTCCTGATGATCTCTGCTCCCCTTTGAAACTAGAAACTTCACAAGCCAGGCCTCCATCTTCTACAACTCCTTCAGCAAAACTGATCCAAGCTCCACAGCAACAATCTTTAGGCATTCAATGATCTTCCCAGCCCAAAGTTCTAAATGCCTCCACAATCCTTCCCCAAAACACCAAGGTCAGGTCTGTCATAGCAATACCCCACTCTTCTGGTACCAATTTCTGTTCTAGTTTGTCTTCCATTGCTGTGACAAAACACTCTGACTGATACCAACTTGGGGAGGAAAGGGTTGATTCAGCTTACATCTCCTGGGTCACAGTTCATCACTTAGGGAGCCCAAGACAGGAACTGAGGGCAGGAACCTGGAGGCAGGAGCTGAAGCACAGACAATGGAGGAATGCTGTTCACTGGCTTGCTCCCCTGGCTCATGCCCAGCCCGCCTTCTTATACTGTACACAACAACCTGCCCAGGGTGGCACTACTCATTGTGGGCTGGGCCCTCCCACATTGCCTGACAACCAAGACAATACTCCACAGACGTGACCACAGGCCAATCCAATAGAGCCAATTCCCAATTGAGGCTCCCTTAACCCAGGCGTGTCAAGTTGACACTAATGCTATCCAGCACACCCCTGGAACCACATCTTTTGCAGCCATGCTTTCTTCCAGGCCTCCACTAGAATGGCCCATTAAGCTCTGCTTACAGTATCCAACAGCTTTTCTAGCCCAAAGTTCCAAAGTCTTCCACATTTCTCCAGACATCCACATGGTCAGGTTCTTCACAGCCAACAGCCCACTCTCTGGTACTCTAATACTCTCTGTATTAGTCACTTTTCTGTTGCTGTGATAAAGCACCATGACCAAGGAACTTATAAAAGGAAGAGTTTATTTGAGCTTATGATTGATGGTTCCAGGGAATTAGAGTCCATTGTGGCGGGAGGCATGGCGGCTGGATCTGGAGCAGGAAGCCGAGGGTCACATCTCACAAAGAGCACAAGAAGCAGAGAGAGCAACTGTAGACCACAAGGCTTGTTAAAACTCACTAACCCAGGGCTGTAGACCACAAGGCTTGTTAAAACTCACTAACCCAGGGCTAGCAGTTAAGAGTGCTGACTGCTCTTGCAGAGGACCCGGGTTCGATCCCCAGCACCCACATGGCAGCCGAGAACCATCTGAAACTCCAATTCCAGGAGAATTCCAGTTCCAGGGGAATCTGACACCCTCTTCTGACCTCTGCAGCATTGCACAACATGGGTACACAGACTTGCATGCAGACAGAACATTTGTACATATAAAAAAAATAAAATAAAACAAAAATTAAAAAAAAAACTCACTCATCCTGCCCCCAACAACGCACTTCCTCCAGCATGGCCACACCTTCTAAGACCTCCAAAAACAGTGCCACCAACTGGAGACAAATATCTGAATACTTACAGCCTATGGGGGACACTCATTCAAACCACCACATACATAAATAGAATTTAAATGGATTTATCCTAAAACAGGGAACAATACCCCAAATAGACATTTCATCCAAGTAATGAAGTTTTCATTTCTGTAAGCATCAGAAATAAATTCATCACATTCACAGGAAAGTAGCAGCAGCAGCTGGCTTATTCCCAGTTCTTTGGTCTCCTTACCTAAGATATTTTACCCCATCGATACTGAGAAAAGGACCTGCCTCTGCATAAGGGTCAAATCCCAGAAGGATGTCTTCTCTAATGTTCTAAATGTTAGTAATCCTAATCTTTTCTCTTTGTTCTCTGAACCTGAAAACAAAATTAGCAGTTACTACATCTATGCTAGTATTATTTTTATTTTCTTTATTTTCATTTACATTCATCCAATTCTGACATAACATTATTTATGTATATTAGGTTTCTTTAATATTAAATTTTATTCTTCTTGCAAATTTTTACTGATAAAAGAATTAGTACCACGAGTGGACTTAGGACATAGCCACTAAAAGAATTGCCATAAATGCGTAATTGGTTTGATTATGTTCATGAGAGTGAATACTGAGTCCCTTGAAATTATCACTTGGAGTACTAAGAATATGTCTTACACTGATTGGATATGTACAGAATAAAGACAACACCTCTGCCATCAAAGAGGAAATAAAATTTAAAAGGTTCATTAACCTTCCATATTTTAAATGAAACTGGGCCACTTTTAAAGTCCTTATAATAATATATATTTTAATAAAATATTTTATTGATGTTTTGTGTATTTCATACATCATTTCTCAGTCCAATCTAGACACATTCCCCTTTCCATGTCCCCCATCCCACCCCACCCCGGTTCATGCATTCTGCCATACATGTCTTGCATCTTTTTCTCAGTCCTTTTAAAGTTTTTCTCTGCAGAGGTTTATTGTTTGGGTAGAAGTTAACTGTTTCAGTCAGCTCTTTGACCCAGTCCTTTTGTCTTTGTTGTTCCTTCCCATTTTTATTGCTCCAAAATATGCCCATATATATGACAAATATATACCAAAATTATGACCTCTGAAAATAAACTGTATGTTAATTCCAAAATATGTTTAGGAGGGCCGGGCGTGGTGGCGCACGCCTTTAATCCTAGCACTTGGGAGGTAGAGGCAGGCAGATCTTTGTGAGTTCAAGGCCAGCCTGGTCTACAGAGTGAGTTCCAGGATAGCTGGGGCTACAGGGAGACCCTGTCTCGAAAAGACAAAAACAAAAAAAACAAAAAAACAAAAAATATGTTTAGGAGTTCACATTTTTCCCTTTAATTTTTTTCTCTTTAATTTTATATTACTCAAAAATATGAATACATACCCTTAACCCATATTCCACAATTACAAAGTCTGAAAATAAGTGGAAAGTTAATTCTAGCGGCCATTAAGGAATTCACATTATAACAGCATAGTTGTTTTCAGATCAAAATAATTATAACATTAACGTTGCTCACCTTGCTTTTCAACTAGGGATTTGCTGCCAACATTCACAAGTGAGGGATACCATTCATCATTTGTTTTTCTGGGACTGTGTTACTTCACTTAGCATAATGGCTTCAAGTTCCATCCATTTACCTGCAAAGTTCATCATGTCGTCTTTCTTTACTGCTGCATAGAATTCCATTCTGTAAATGTACCACATTTTCTCTATCCACTCATTGGTTGAGGAACACTTGTGTTGCTTCCAGCTCTTGGATATTGTGAACAGAGCTGCAATAAACATAGATGTGCTTATATCTCTGTGATAGGAGGAGTCTTGTGGATATATACCCAGGGGTGGTATGACTGGGTGAAGTGGTAAGCTCATTTTCAGTTTCTTTCTTTCTTTTTTTATTTTCATTTTTTTATTGATGCTTATTGTATTTCATACATCATTTTCCAATTCAGTCCAGGCATATTTCCCTTTCCCTTCCCCCATCCCACCCCACTTCATCCCAGATCATGCATTCTGCCATAACTTTTCTGCATCTTTCTCCGTTTTTTTTTTCATTTTTTAACAATAAGTGATAATTTATGAGTACAAGCATCCTTCGTGTAAAACCAATTTGCAAGCAGTTGTGCCCAAACTCACACAGCCCATGGGTCCCACCATCCAGCGGGTGTGTGTGGTGGGGCTTGTATGTTCAATCAAGTTGATCAAATGAGTGTCCAGACTATATTACTGTAGTTTCACCATTCACCCCAATCGCAGCCCTTACATTCTCCCATGCCCCCTCTTCCCGCAGATTGTTCCTTAGGCTTAGAAAAGGGGCACAGGTGGATGAGAAGCAAAACAGTCTACTTTCTCTGGAGCTGTTGTCTCGGACTCTGGTCAATTCTGGCTGATTCCTTTCATGGGCTGACAGTTTGTCCAGGAATAACCTTTCGATCCTACTAATGAAGAACAAGCAATTTCAGTTTCTTAAGAGATCTCTGCACTGCTTTCTATAGGAGTTGCAGGAGTTTGCATTTCCACCAGCAATGGATGAGTGTTCCCCTTTCCCTACAAACTCTCCAGCATTTGGTATCTTTTGTTTTCTGGATCATAGCTAGTCTTACTGGAGTAAGATAAAATCTTAACGTGTTTTAATTTTCTTTTCCTTAATTACTAACAATGTTGAACACTTTTTAAGATGTTTCTCAGCAGGCTGGAGAGATGGCCTAGTGGTTAAGAGCGCCGACCGCTCTTGCAGAGGACCCGGGTTCGATCCCCAGCACCCACATGGCGACCTAGAACCGTCTGAAACTCCAATTCCAGGAGAACTCCAGTTCCAGGGGAATCTGACACCCTCTTCTGACCTCCGCGGCATTGCACGACACGGGTGCACAGATTTGTATGCAGACAGTACATTCATACACATACAGAAATAAATAAAATTAATTTAAAAAAATTTAAAAAAAGATGTTTCTCAGCCATCTTTATTTCTTCTTTCGTGAAGTCTCTGTTCAAGTCTTTACCCCATCTTGTGAGTGGAACATCAGGCTTGTTCTTAAATTCAGATACAAATGCAAGGACTCAAAAGAGCTAAAAAAAAATCCTGAAAATTTCATATTTTATAAGTTTTTAAATTGTAAAGTATCAATTTTTCAGGATCATAATACTATTTTTAAAGATTTGTTTTTTATATGCATATACATGTGCATATGCATATGTGTGTGGGGGGGGTTGTGAAAGTGTTTATAGTTGCTTGAGGAGGCCAGCACAGTGTGCTGGATCACCCAGAATTAGATTTATACATGGTCATGAGCTGCAGAAGTGGGTGCTGGTAATCGAATCAAGCCCTCTTGATGAAAACCAAGCACTCCTGCCTGCTGAGCCATCTCTCCTAAACCTGAAATAACCTTTTAGGGACAAGGGATCCAATATCTATGTGATACTGAAGCTCCAATTCAGAATTGCCCATTTGACTTAATGAAAAATGGTACATGCTTTAAACTTGGTCATTTTATCAGCCTGTTCAATGTCCATACAATGGTGAGGATCTGACATCACTCTGTTCATTATTTTAATCCTTCCTTCCTTCCTTAAATGCAAACTGACAGTATCCTGACAAATAGAAAATTTTCAAGCATTCTGTGAGCCTGTCCTGAAATTTACTCCATTATTAATGAAGAATTTTTATAGCTCCTTCCTATATTTGTTCTTATCTGTTCCTATTTATGAAGAAATGTCTATAGGGATCTCTGAGTCACTTCCAAAACAACTTTAAGAGGAATTTTACTGAATGAATGATATGAAGTGTTTTGCTCCAGAGGATTTATCAATGATTGCTCAAACATTCACATTTTTTTAAACAGAGCCCACTTATCTAATGGTGAATTCTTTTTTTTTATTAATTTTATTTATTTCTGTATGTGTATGAATGTACTGTCTGCATGCAAGTCTGTGCACCCGTGTCGTGCAACGCTGTGGAGTTCAGAAGAGGGTCTCAGATTCCCCTGGAACTGGAGTTCTCCTGGAATTGGAGTTTCAGACGGTTCTTAGCCGCCATGTGGGTGCTGGGGATCGAACCCGGGTCCTCTGTAAGAGCGGTCGGTGCTCTTAACCGCTAGGCCATCTCTCCAGTCCCTCTAATGGTGAATTCTTATTTTAGCATTTTTATACACTCAACACCCTATTTTTCCACATCTTCAATTTCTGTCTTTTTTTCCCTCAATAATATTTATCTCATTATATATCTTACCTCCAAAGAGACAAGAATAAGCCAGGGCAACCATTCAACACTGGACATGGGGAGTTCCTTTTGTAAATATTAAACCTCACTAATGACATTTCCTGCTTTTCACATAACATCATTTTTAAGTCTCTATCATTGTATAATAAGATTTTCCAATTTCTAGGTTTTAATGATGTATTTATCATTTATTTCTGAATCATTTTATTTTTTACTAATAGTCTATGTTGACTTAGTCTTCCCTTACTAGGTATATCAAGAAACAATCTAGTGGCCAAAATACAGGCCTCTGTCTTGAAATACAATCTATGGAACAGAATATCTTGTTCAAAGCATTACACCTATTGTAAAACCTCCAATATAACATACAGACTATGCAATTGAAATACTCTTCCAAGCTAGTCTCAAAGGAAACTGGTGCTATTTACTGAGGCAGCTAGAGGGAAGAATGGGAGAACTTAGACTGACACTAATTTGACAAGTCTTTGAAAATACAAGATGTCACTATGGTTTCTTAATCAAAGTGTACTTCTCTAGTGACTGATAAAGAGCTGTATGTCGAAGTCAAATCTCAGTGGGTCTTGAAATCTACAGACTCAGCCCATCCTTATTTCCCCAGGTACTGAATGTGTATTTCAATTGCCGTATACCACAGAATTCTTCCCGTCTCCTGCTGCATGATGGAAAATAAAATAGCCCCTACTTCTACTTGATACGATGAAGTCATAAAAATTGGAGAGGTATCTAATTGCAATAAAACAATAGAGGAGAATTTATTTTATTTTCAACAGCATCAGTAAATTAATTTATATATGAAATTAGAGGGCTATTAGGAAACTACAATGGAAGTTATAAAATCTGGTTAGGAGAAATACAGCTTCTGCATCAGGGGCCTTGTTAATGACCTTCAGTAAAACAAGACCATAAGAAGGACTGTAGAAGATATACAAGGAAAGCTTTTATTTGAAACATACTGAAGAGGACAAACAGTTATCTGACATAGATTATATCTATAATCATGATTTAAATCATTATATTTGTATCTACTTATATAAACAGAATTGTTGTGTACTAACTTTATCCTCAATCAATTTGTTGAACAAATGGATAAATATGCTCAAAGAAATTACTCCTGCCTTCATATTCGTTTGCCATATTCTATTGTCCTTCATCTTTGTGTTAAAATGGTCATTTCTCTCCTTCCCTTTCCACTCCTAGTATTTTATTACCATACTTACTAAAAAGACTGCTCACAGTAGATATTCATACCCAGTTGTGTACAGGGAGCTTAGTTGTACAAAGCAGTGTTGAAGACAAACTGAATAGAAGTGCATCCAAAATAGGAATAGAGGGCTGGAGAGATGGCTCAGTGGTTAAGAGCACCATCTGCTCTTGAAGAGGACTCGGGTTCGATTTCCACCACCCACATGGTGGCTAAGAACCTTCTTTAACTCCAGTTTCAGGGGAATATGATGCCCTCTTCTGACCTCTGCAGCATTGCATGACACGGATGCACTAACCTACATGCAGACAGTACACTCATATACATAACAAATAATAAATTTTTAAAAAATTAAAAAAACAAAATAGGAATAGGTTGAAGGATTAATGAACAATAGTGGTGAACAAACAGGCATTAAGTGTTATAGTAAAAATTACAAATGTGATGTTGAGATATTGAGCTGCTGGCAATTTAATTATACAACAATGTTAAATGAGTACAGAGAGAAAAAGATCAATTTTAAAAATTGTGTGTGTGTGTATGCACAAGTACAGAGTGTATCCTCATATGTGTCCACATGCTACAGATCTAAACTCCTGTCTTTATGTTTGCCCCACAAAAACTTTTTTTACTGAGCCATCAACCCAGCCCTCAAGAGGGTGAACTTAAGGCCCAGAAACATAGAAATCCTCTTCATGGACAAGGTAACATGATTATCATCAGTGATGAGAAAAACTCCTCTGTCATCTGATAGATACAACCAATTCATAGACTGTCCCTTTAGATATCTTTTTGAAAGGTATGTGAAAAGTAAACATGGCTATAAGGAAGAATGAAGCAAATATGGATTGAGAAATTTTAAATAAAGGAAAACAAGAGATATGTGATCATTTGACTACAAAATACAGATAGTGAGAATGTTCCCCTTGATGTTATGAAAGAAGCAAGACAAGTGACCCTAGTATGTGATTTGGAACCGAAGCTTTGACCATAAAGAATGTGATCTGGACCATTAATGCAGAGATGGAGCATTAAATATTGCATGATATGTAATGAATGTTAAGTAAGAAATTTGCATTTAAAACTGGGAGTAACATGTATTTGCATTCAGTTTTATTTGAATAGACTTTGTTTTCTTTTTAATTCAGTCAACATTCCTTTATTTCTCTTCCTCTAAGGAGGAGCCACTGCATTAAGTCTACCCTTGTTTTCTGCATCATTTCAATGACTAACTCTCCATATGGGAGGAGGACCACTTTATCTGACTTGTAGAGGAAGGCGCTCCTTGGATATTTCTCTCTCTTTTTTCCTTTATTTTTCCTTTTTACAGGAAAACAGAAACAATACAAAATGACAATAACAAAACAAAGCAACAAGAACCAAGAAAGGGGGGTGTGGATTTCCATTTTTTTTATTGATGCTTTGTGTATTTCATACATCATTTTCCAATTCAGTTCAGGCATATATCCCCTTCCCTTCCCCCCATCCCATCCCTACCCACCCCAGATCATGCATTCTGCCGAAACTTTCCTGCATCTTTCTCTGTTTTTTTGTTTTGTTTTGTTTTCATTTTTTTAACAATAAGTGATAATAATTTAATAATAAGTGTGAGTACAAGCATCCTTCATGTAAAACCAATTTGTGAGCAGTTGTGCCCAAACCCACACAGCTCATGGGTCCCACCATCCAGCAGGGGGGACTTGTATGTTCAATCAAGTTGATTAAATGAGTGTCCAGTCTATATTGTTGTAGTTTCACCATTCACCCCAATCTCAGCCCTTACATTCTACTGCGCCTCCTCTTCTGCACATTGTTCCCTAGGCTTAGAAAAAGGGCACAGGTGGATGAGAAGCAAAACAGTCTACTTTCTCTGGAGCTGTTGTCTTGGTCTCTAGTCAATTCTGGCTGTTTTCTTTCATGGGCTGCCAGCTTGTCCAGGCATAACCTTTCGATCCTACTAATGACGCACATACAATTAGATATATAGGTATTTAAACAGTACTAATTGTTATGGTAGGTTACTTTGGTATAGACACAGATGTTTGGATGGTATGTTAATCCATGAATTACATTTTCTTCTGTTAAGTATGACAGGGTCTTCGTGTGGTTTATAACATCTCCTAACCATTAGAGGATGTAAGCTTGTGGCATCAGCCGTGGGTTATTCCTCCAAGGAGAGAGCTAATAGCCAATTAGATTTGGGATATACAGACATATGGCTGCCACTGCTGCACAGTATTTCCAGGCAGATGAGGTGTAGCTGGTGCTGACGGAGGAGTCTTGCTTGACTCAAGGAGACCTATATTTGCTTTATTGGTTTAGTGGCCTTTGGTAACACTCTCTGGCATTCCAGAGACCATCTGTATACTTGCAAGTGCGGTCTCCATACATCTTTCCCATGTTTATATCAGGTCTTCAACAGCAGGGCCTTATCGCCTCTCTTCCTGCAGATATCCCAGTTTGGAGGCAAGGAGCCTTTACCTTTTGTGGGGGCTTGGATCCCCTGGCCAACATCTCCTTGGTAGAATAATCCATTGTTGATGTCAGAGCTCCTGTATTAATATATTTTGCTTAAGTGCATAGCTTAAGGAGACTTTAGCATTATATTTGGTTCTGAATAGAGAATAATCCTTTTCACAGTTTCTATGTCCATTAGTCAATTAAAGAAGGCAGTTTTACTGATTTTACAAGAGAATACCTCTATAACAGCTGGCTCCAATCTACAGCTGGAGAACGACCTCATCATCATCATATTTCTCCTTATTCTATGGGGGGGAGTTAAGAAAGTCTCTTGTATTAAAACCTTTGCGGCACCTAGAAGGTAAGCTTCGTTAGGAATCATTAAAAATAGTTGTTACTAGTAGGATCCACAGAGGGGCCTGATGTCTGCAGCAATCTGAGGCATTTCTTCCCTTCAATGCCCAGAGGAGTCAATCCTTCTGCTGGCACTTTCTGGTACATCCTACTCACTGCAAAGCTGCATTTTCTTTCTCAGCCATTAAGTTGGTGATACTCTGGCCTGTTGGAACATACAAATCCTTTCCCATAGTTAGTTTTAAGATTTGGGTTGCAAGGTTTTTTGACAAAAAGTTTTCATATCTATCTATATCCCCCTTTTTTATTTAAGGTTTTTAGTTTTGACCCATGAGTCTCAAAAAAGCAGTTGTTTTATACATACCTATAGGGTGGAATCAAGGCACAGATTTCATCAAGTTCACCCATGCTGTTTTGGGTTACTGTATGTGATTAACTTGGGAAACAAAGTTTATTTTTGAGTTAAATCATCCTATAGGTGAAAGAGATTGCTACCAGGTGATACTATATGACAGCAAAATTATAGAGAACATTTGTTTATACCAATCCCAAAGTAATTGTTATACAGATTTTAGTTAAAGCTAATGTGGACAAGAGCAATTTATATCACCAATTAACTCAGATGCATTACCGTTTTTATCAGCCTTCAAACCAATGTTGTCCAATATGCACATATTTACTTTTACTAAGTCCTAAAACACCATGTATCCTGTAGACAGAGTCTGGGCAAAACTGGATACTTGTTGAACTCACGTCAATTAAACATGCACCAATCGAATATACACCCGTGTCCCTCTCCCACCCCTCCCACCCCTCCCGAGTCACCATTTCAGTCAGCCTTCTGATGCAATCTTTCTGTTGTTGTTCTTTTAATATGCATCCCTCTCCACAAGAAATATTTATAACTGGGTTATTGGTACTAGCATCCACATATGAGAGATACCATTTGTCGTTTGTTTTTCTGGGACTGTGTTACTTCACTTAACATGATGTCTTCTAGCTCCATCCATTTACCTGCAAAGTTCATGATGTTGTCTTTCTTTACTGCTGCATAGAATTCCATTGTGTACATGTACCACATTTTCTCTATCCACTCGTCAGTTGAGGGGCATTTGGGTTGATTCCAGTTTTTTGCTATTGTGAACAGAGCGGCAATAAATATAGCTGTGCATGTATCTCTGCAGTAAGATGAGTCTTGTGGGTATATACCCAGGAGTGGTATGACTGGGTCAAATGGCAGGATCATTTTGAGTCTTCTAAGGGTTCTCCACACTGTTTTCCATAGTGGCTGCACAAGTTTACATTCCCACCAGCAATGGATGAGTGTTCCCCTTTCCCCACACCCTCTCCAGCACTTGGCATCATTTGTTTTCTTGATCCTAGCCAGTCTTACTGGAGTAAGATGGTATCTTAAGGTGGTTTTAATTTGCATTTCCTTAATTATTAGCGATGTTGAACACTTCTTAAGGTGTTTCTCAGCCATCTCTAATTCCTCCTCTGTGAAGTCTCTGTTCAGATCTTTGCTCCATCTTCTGAGTGATTCATTTGTTTTCTTTCTTCTTTGTTTTTTGAGTAGCTTGTATACTCTGGAGATTAATGCTTTGTCAGATGTATCTGCTGTGAAGGTTTCCTCCCATTCTGTGGGTTTTCTCTTCACTTCCTTTATTGTTTCCTTTGATGTACAGAAGCTTTTGAGTTTAATGAGGTCCCATTTGTCAATTGACGACCTTATTTCTTGTGCAGCTGCTGTCTGATTTAAGAAGTCTTTTCCTACACCTACGTCTTGTAGTCTGCTGCCAAGTTTCTCTTCTATCACCTCCAGAGTTTTGGATTTCACGTTGAGGTCTTTGATCCATTTGGAATTGACTTTTGTACAGGGTGAGAGGTAGGGGTTTAATTTCATTCTTCTACAGGTGGTGATCCAGTTTTGCCAACACCACTTGTTGAAGATGCTGTCTTTCCTCCAATGTGTCTTCTTGGCCTCCTTATCAAATATGAGATGGCTGAAATTGTATGTGCTCAGGTTTGGATCTTCAATTTTGTTCCATTGGTCAACTGGTCTGTTTTTGTGCCAGTACCAAGCTGTTTTTATGACTATAGCCCTGTAGTATAGTTTGATGTCTGGTATAGCGATCCCCCCTGTATTGCTCTTTTCGCCCAGAGTTGCTTTGGCTATTCGGGGTCTTTTGTTTTTCCAAATGAAATTGAGGATTCTTTTTTCCAAACATGTGAAGAAGCTCTTGGGGATTTTGATTGGGATTGCATTAAATCTGTATACAAGTTTAGGTAGAATGGACATTTTTACTATATTTATTTTCCCAATCCATGAGCATGGGAGGTTTGTCCATCTCCTGATGTCTTCTTCAATTTCCTTCTTCAGAGGTTTAAAATTTTTGTTGTAGAGGTCCTTGGTATCTTTGGTTAGGTTTGTTCCTAGGTATTTTATTGTTTTTGAGGCTATTGTGAGTGGGAAGGTCTCCTTGTATTCCTTCTTCAGCTGCCTACTGTTGGTGTAGAGAAAGGCTACTGATTTTTCTAGGTTTATTTTGTATCCTGCCACCTTACTGAAGCTCCTAATCGTTTCTAGGAGTTTCCTGGTGGAGTTCTTAGCATCCCTTAAGTAGACAATCATATCATCAGCAAAAAGGGATAGCTTGACTTCCTCTTTTCCTATTAGAACTCCTTTAATTTCCTTTTCTTGCCTTATTGCCCTAGCAAGGGATTCAAGCACTATGTTGAAAAGGAGTGGTGACAGGGGACAACCTTGCCGAGTTCCTACCCTTAAGGGGAATGCTTCTGTCGTTTCCCCATTTAGGATGATATTGGCTGTGGGTTTCCTGTATATGGCTTTGATTACATTAAGGAATGATCCCTCCAATCCAATTCCCTCTAGGACTTTAAACATGAACGGATGCTGGATTTTGTCAAAGGCTTTTTCCGCGTCAATTGAGATGATGGTGTGGTTTTTGTCTTTCAGTCCGTTTATATGCTTGATGATATTTATTGATTTTCGTATGTTGAACCATCCCTGCATCTCTGGTATGAATCCAACTTGGTCATGGTGGATGATCTTCTTGATGTGGGTCTGTATGCGATTTGCCAGTATCCTATTTAGAATTTTGGCATCTGTGTTCATTAGGGAGATGGGTCTATAGTTCTCCTTTTTAGTTGCATCTTTGCCTGGTTTTGGTATTAGAGTGATGCTGGCTTCATAGAAGGAATTTGGGAGAACTCCCTCCGTTTGTATCCTTCTAAACAACTTGAATATTAATGGTTGTAAGTCTTTTTGAAATATTTTATAGAATTCTGCTGTGAAACCATCTGGGCCTGGGCATTTTTTGGTTGGGAGGCTGCTTATTACATCTTCAATTTCTTCACATATTATTGGTCTGTTTAAGCTGTCGATCTCTTCTTGGTTGAGCTTTGGTGATTCCCAAGATTTCAGATATTCATCCATTTCTTCTAGGTTTTCAAACTTGGTAGAGTATAGGTTTTTAAAGTAATTCCGTATGATTGTCTGGATCTTTTCATTATCTGTTGTGATATTTCCCTTTTCATCACAGATTCTATTGATTTGGAGTTGTTCCTTCTTTCTTTTGGTTAACTGGGCTAGAGGTCTGTCTATCTTGTTTATTCTCTCAAAGAACCAGCTTTTGGATTCATTGATTTTTTGTATGGTTTTCTTTGTTTCTATTTCATTGATCTCTGCTCTGATTTTTGTTATTTCTTCTTGTCTGCTGCGTTTAGGGTTCATTTGTTGTTGTCTCTCAAGTACTTTTAGCTGGAGTGTTAGATCGTTCACTTGTGCTCTTTCTGTTTTTTTAATGTAGGCACTTAGAGCTATAAACTTTCCTCTTAGGACTGCTTTTAAAGTGTCCCATAGGTTTTGCTGCGTTGTATTATCATTGTCATTCAGTTCCAGGAATGTTTTTATTTCTTTCTTTATTTCTTCCTTGACCCATTCATTATTCAGGAGAGTGTTGTTTAGTCTCCATGTGTTCTTGTAGGTTGTAGGGTTTATCCTGGTGTTGATATTGAGTTTTATTGCACTGTGGTCTGAAAGAATGCATGAGATTATTTCAATCTTTTTGTATTTGTTGAGTTTTTCCCTGTGTCCCAGTATATGATCTATTTTGGAGAATGTTCCATGGGGTGCTGAGTAGAAAGTGTATTCTCTGGTGTTTGGGTGGAATATTCGATAGATGTCTGTGAGGTCCATTTGGTGTATTGTATCATTCAGTTCAGATGTCTCTCTGTTTATCCTTTGTCCTGTTGATCTGTCTAAAGGACTTAGTGGGGTATTGAAGTCCCCTACTATTAGTGTGCTGGGGTTAATCTGAGCCTTGAGATCCTGAAGAGTTGTCTTTACAAAGTTTGGTGCGCCGGCATTTGGTGCATATATATTCATGATTGTGAGATCTTCATCGTCGATTGTTCCTTTAATGAAGATATAATGGCCCTCTTTGTCTCTTTTGATTTCTTTTGCTTTGAAGTCTATTTTGTCTGATATTAGGATAGCGACACCTGCTTTCTTTTTGGTACCATTTGCTTGGAATATTTTCTTCCATCCCTTCACCTTAAGTTGGTGTCTGTCCTTGAAATTGAGATGGGTTTCTTGCAGACAGCATATAGATGGATTTTGTTTCCTAATCCATTCTCCCAGTCTATGCCTTTTGATTGGGGAGTTCAGCCCATTAATATTTAAGGTTATAATTGAAAGATGGATGTTTTTTCCTTTCACCTTATTATCCATTTGGACTTTTAGTCTCTGATTCTACTCCTATGTTTATATTTTTATTAGTTTCTTTTCCTAGGTGCTTGAGGATAGTTGCTCCTCTCTTCTGCCCTTTGAATTGCTTCAAGCATTTTCTGGAGAGTTGGTTTTCCGGACATGTATTCTATCATCTTGTTTTTGTCTTGGAAGATTCTTCTCTCTCCTTCAACTGTAATTGACATTTTTGCTGGGTAAAGTATTCTGGGTTGGCATCCATAGTCCTTTAACACTGGGAATGCTTTGCTCCATGTTCTTCTTGCTTTCATGGTTTGCGGCGAGAAGTCAGTTGTAATTCTGATGGGTTTCCCTTTGTATGTGACTTGTTTTTCTTTTGTGGCCTTCAGAATTTTATCTTTGTTTTGGGCATCTAGCATTTTGACTATGATGTGGCGTGGGGAGTTTCTTTTCTGATCTTGTCTATTTGGAGTCCTGTGTGCTTCTTGTATTTGAATGGGTTTGTCTACTTTTAGTTTGGGGAAGTTTTCATCTATTATTCTGTTGAAGATCTGATCAATACTATTCTCTTGAGATTCTTCTCCTTCCTCTATTCCTATGATGCGGAGGTTTGATCTTTTCATAGTGTCCCATATTTCCTGGTTGTTCCAGTTTTGTGTATTTTTAAATTTTTCATAATCTTTATTTGAGTTTTTTAGTTGCTCTGTGTTATCTTCCAGATCTGATATTCTTTGTTCTGCTTCCTCCATTCTATTTCTGAGGCTTTTTCCTTTCCTTTCTTCCTGGTTGGATAAGTGTTCTATTTCCTTTTTCATTTCATCCTGTGATTTCCTTAATATATCCATTTCCTTTATGAGTTTCTCAATCTCTTCTTGGTGCTCCTTACTTCGTTGGTTGGCCTCCTTTTTCAGTGTTTCTACTTCCTTAAGGTGTTTTTTTTTCTCTCTCTCTTGTTCCTTCTGGAGTTTGTCAATCTTGTCCTTTAGTTTGTCATTGTATCCCTCTAGGTCCTTTTTGAGTTTTTCATTCTCTCTCTTTACTTCTCTGAATTCTTCTTTAAGTTCTTTAATTTCTCTGCATAGGTCTGCAATTAGTCCTCTAAAGTCTGTTTCTGGGGTCACCTCCAGGGGGATCTGATTGTAGCTGTCTCCTACCATGTTGGTAGAGCTTGGTTCAGAATTATCCTGCACCTTTCCCATGTTGTCTCTTAGTTGTCTCCCTGGCATGTGGGTTTCCCTTTTGGGATTCAAATGCCAAATGCCTTTTCAGTTTGTTGAAGGCTGAAAGCTTGTTTTACTTTGCTTGCCTCCTTCCAATGCCTTTTTCCCCCCTCCTTCCCTCCTCCTTGTTTATGGAGTGTTGACTTGTCTAGTTTTCAGGCTTTCACTTTTGTTTATATATTGGATACTGGAAGTCTCTTACTTTCCTTCCTGGAGCAGTGGCAGGCTGGTCCTGACCCCTGCCCTGCTCAGGACCAGAATATGACGTCTGCAGGGTTTCCATTTCTTATGCTGATGAAGTAATGAATCAATCTGTGAGGCTTAGTATTTACTTCTCTTTTTTCCTTCTTTCTTTTCTTCTTTTCCTGCTCTTTCAGGGCTACCACAAGGATATGTGTTTACTGGCTCTTCCAGGAAACCTTGAGTTATCAGCTAAGAGTCTGGTTAATTAGTAGGGGGTCTCATCCCTAAATTGCCTAATCAATTTCTAGCTCCGGTTTAGTTATGTTACCCTCTGAAAAGGGTCACCCCAATTGTCAGAAAGTCATTGAGACACTGACTGCTCTGACCTCTTCCATGCTGAAAAGGAACATTGGCTGTAGTAACTGGGCTATCCCCCATTCAGAGGGTCTATCTAAAGGACCCCCAAAAATATAACTATTGAGGGAAAAATATCCTTGACTGGTGCCCTTGAAAGTTAAGTGGAAGCTGGAGTAGTTAGGAACATGATCTAGGCAGGGGACAAGAAGAAGTAAGAACAGGGTGAATTCCAATGCCCAATTAAAATTTAATGTGATTCCAAACTAATAAAACTCTTAGTTGAACCCATATTCACTTTAAATCTCCTGTTCCCTTACAAAGCTTTTACTAAACAGAGTGACTTTAAATGTTTGTGGTTTTTTTTTTTGTTTTTTGTTTTTTTTTTTTGGTCTTTTCAAGACAGGGTCTCCCTATAGCCCCAGCTGTCCTGGAACTCACTCTGTAGATCAGGCTGGCCTTGAACTCACAAAGATCTGCCTGCCTCTGCCTCCCAAGTGCTAGGATTAAAGGTGTGTGCCACCACGCCCAGCTTCTTTAGATGTTTTTAAAAGTGTTTTATAAAACCAAAATCTTCTTTCGTGTGACTTTGTCAGGAACCCCAGTCACCAGAAACAATGTTTTAGGCAAAAGCTTTTTTTCACACCTCTGTTTAAGATATTATGGTTTTTCCTTTTATGTGATAAGGTAATTTCAATAAATGAAAACAACAAAGATCATGCTCTTATAAAGACTTCTTACTCATTAGTAACATTTACTGATATTCTGAGTTGGATCACAAAATTACACTTTAAAACTTAATCATGGCCAGGATATACTTAAAATATTAGTCAAGATAAGCAGGACATGGTGTCACATGTCTTTAATCTCAGTATTAAAAAGGCAGATACAGGTGAATCTCTAAAGTTAAGGACATCCAGGTCTAAATAGTGAGTTCCAAGCCAGCTGGGCCAACAGGAAGACCCTGTCTCAATGCAAACAAAAAGAAAAGAGAGAAAATATTAGTCAAATTTCTCCAAGAGAAATGGATCCAATGGAATATTTAAAGGTTTATGAGTAGATTATTGAAGTTGTCTTAAATTTATTGACTTAAACCAATGGAAATGTATTACCTTACAGTTTTGTAAGTGAGAAGTTGCACTGGTGGTGTTTTTGCTTTTGGAAACGCTAGAGAATTCTAGGGCTGGAGAGATGGAACAGTGGTTAAGAGCTCTTGTTGCCTTTGCAGAGGCACTGGGTTCAGTTCCAGACTCTGCTATATTATGGCTATATTAGCTATGTTTCTGCTGTTTTTATAAAATACCATGACTAATGTAGCTTAGAAAAGGACAATTTATTGGGTTATGGTTCCAGAAGGATGAGTCCAGGGAAAAGGGAGACATGGAGGTAGAGGCAGTTAGAGCAGAAAGCTGAGCACTCACATCTTCAAACACATACAGAAAACCAGCTAGAAGTGGGGCAAAGTTATGAACTCCCAAAGTCTTCACCCAGTGATGTGATTTCTCTAGCAAAACTGCCACAAATCAACACAGACAGCACCACCAACTGAGGCCAAGTATTCAAATACTTTGACCTGTGGAAGAAATTATTTTATATTTTATCATGATTTTGAAATGTTTCAAAAATAATCTCATACCCGAGGCCTAATTATCTTGAATAACCTTACCTGATGAATCTCATATTTCACCAACTTAAGTTACAAAACATGTGAAGACGTAAAAATAAACAGTCTGAAAAGAAAATGCAAACCTCAAAAATCAAAGAAAAATGAGATGCTAGAATGAGAATGTAAAATGTCTATAATTAATATGTGAAGTGCTCTAAAAGATTAAAGATTCTAATAATCTTACAATCTAATCTGTTCTAATTAGCTTTCTATTCCCTGTATTAAACACCATTACCAAAAGCAACTTGGGGAGGAGAGTGTTTGTCTCTGGGCTTACAGTTCATTATCAAAAGAATCTGAAGCAGGAGGAGAGCTCAAAGCAGGTATCTGGAGTCCAGAGCTGAAATAGAACCCATGGAGGAATGCTACTTACTGACTCTCTTCCTCATGGCTTGTTTGGTTACCTTTATTATGTACCTGAGGCCCACTGACCTAGGGATGGCACAGACTGTGCTCTCCTACATCACCTAGCAATTAAGAAAATGCCTCTGTCCTGGTGTGATTGTGACTGCCTTTAATCCCAGTACTCCAGAGCCAGAGGCAGGCGGATGTCTGTGAATTTAATCAAGGTCTATAGAGCTAGTTCCAGATGAGCTGGGGCTACAGCGAGAGCCTGTCTCAGAAAGATGAAAAAAACTAAAACAGAATAGAAAAAAGAAAAAAGACAGAAAATGTCTCCCACACATGGCCACAATCCGATAAATTGGAGCAAATTCTTTCACTGCATCTACCTCTTCCCAAGTGTATCTGGTTTGCATCGAATTGGCAAAAACTAACCAGCATACTGTCAATATAATGTGTTTTAAATGAGAAACAGAAAAAAGATAAAAAACAACTATAAATATGAGCATAGAAGAGGAAAATGAAAAGAACGCCAAAAGTTAAAAATTAATATGATAAAAATCAAGAATAATTGTGACGGTCACCTCACTTTCAGCATGTGAAAAGGAAATAATTAGATAATTAGTAATCTGGATGGTAAGATCCCAAATGAAATATAGAGAGAAAGAAATGAAACTTCAAATAACCAAAATATATATATATATATATAATATATAATATATGATATTATATCACACCAACTCCGGGTGTCGTCTGTGTAACAAATGGACCAAGAGATAAAAACCTCTCACAGGTTAAGCTCCCTGGTGGTCAGTGACAGAGTACCCGGATCTCAGCTTCTAAGATCACGAATGCATTACAAAGATGTTATGCTTCATGAGTGTTGACTTTGTACATTGTCTTTTGACTCTCCTCCTAAGTCAGCACAACCTCAGTCTCAGATAGACAGTTAAACATGCTTAAAAACAATTCAGGCAAACAGAAGTCATGAACCTAAGTAAAATCATACAGAGAATACAGAATCTAAAAGCTCCTTTGTCCTAAAAGCCCCACAAAGATATTGTAGACATTACACTAAGTGCGTCATAGAGTTAGTTATAATAATAAAAGTGTCCTTCCAAACTTAATAAAAATAAGACTTTAGTCCTTAAGCAGATCAAGCTAATCAATCAAAGTAAGATAAATTTAACTAGTAGTTATACATGTTTTAAAGTGTAGCACTTATGTTTAAAGGCACATGGTGGAGATTTCTCCTTTAGAGACAACACTGTGTAATTTTAAAGAGCTGAAAAAGCCCTCTTCTCCGGTGTGGTTAAAACACACTGGGGATACACAAAACCTTGGAGATAAGCAACAAACGGATGATAAGCAACAAACCCAGAAAAGGATAGAAACTCACCTATCTCATACTATATTAAGTATATACGATATATACTATATATATATATATATGAACTATATGTGTCATATTCAGATTTACAATGTGGGAAGCTAAAACAGCAGCAAGAAACCTTTGGAGATGGTTTGTCACACTGGATATTTTTAAAAGTAAGGATGTGCCCCAAAAGCACCATCAAGAAGGCACAAAGGAAAGAAAAAGTGATTCAAATTGACTATCCTTTACCTGAATTTCTGGGAATCAGAAATAATTTATATTTTAATAAGACTAGCCAAGATCAAGAAAACAAAACACACCAAATGCTGGAGAGGTTGTAGGGGAAGGGGAACACTCATCCACTGCTGGTGGGAATGTAAACTCATACAACCACTGTGGAAAGCAGTATGGAGAATCTGGGGATGAAACACAAATTGTCAGGTTTGGGAGCAAGAGCTTTTATCTGGTAGGCCACTTTCATAGCCAAATAGTCTTTTTAAAGACTTTTCTTAAAAAGACTAATAGTCTTTTTAATAATTGAAAAAAAATTTTGAACATACTGAATCATCAGAAAACAAAGGGTTCAGTTTTCAGCCACTGCAGCAAACAGTCTTTGGTTGTTTGGACCACTATTATTAATGACGAAGAATTTATATAGTATTAATGGGAAAACAGTTTTCTTAGACTTAAGACATAAGTACAGAGGCTGGAGAGATGGCCTACCGGTTAAGAGCATAGACTGCTCTTGCAGAGGACCGGAGTTCGATACCCAGCACCCACATGGCAGCTGAGAACCCTCTTTAACTCCAGTTCCAGGGGAATCTGACGCCTTTAAAACAGCAACGATGGATACAAACTCTGCCTGTCTCTCCAGGATCACAGTTAAATGCCCGTGGCATATTAGCAAGTCCCAGCAAGTTCTATCCTAAGCTTCCTTAATTCCCGCAGAGCTGTCTAGCCAGTTGCAGTCAGTGTCTTTCTGGGCAATAATACCAAGCTAGTGATGTTTCTTTTGTTTATTTTATTTCTTTACTTATTTATTTATTGTAGTTTTGAGACAGGGTCTCCCTTTAGTTCCAGCTGGCCTGGAGCTCGCTCTGTAGACCAGGCTGGCCTTAAACTCACAGTGATCTCCCTGACTCTGTGGATGCTAGTGCCAATTACCTAGTTGTAAGTATTTCTTGTGTAGGGCCCCCTGAGCTTTTGTCCAAAGCAGTTAAACATAATGCATATTGGAAACAACAACAACAACAGAAAGGACTGCATCAAAGATCTGACTGAAACAGTGAACTTCTGCTCAAAACAGTCAACTTCCTCATGGAGAATATTGAGAAAGACTGAGAAAGAGATGAAAAGCATGTTTGGCAGAATGCATGAGCTCTGGCGGGGTGAGGGAATGGGCGGGAACATGGGTCTAGATTTGTTAAAAAAATAAAAATAAATTTATGTGAAAAAAAAATAATAAAAAAATTTAAAAAAAATAAAATAAATAAAATAAAGACGTGCACCACCACACCAGGCTTAAAGATGGTTCTTAGTCACCATGTGGGTGCTGGGAATCGAACCCTGGTCCTTTGTAAGAGCAGTCGTTGCTCTTAACCACCAAGCCATCTCTCCAGCCCTGCTAGTGATGTTTCATCAGCAGCACAGATTTGTTCTTGTGAGAATTTCATCAGTGATGACCTTGGGGAGCTCATCAATGCAATTTCTCCACGGCTTCATGACCAGCATGTGCTTCATCAGTATCAACCTTTAAAAACTAAACATTACGTTCTTTTTTAAATTTCGGCAAGGTGATTTTCAATATTCACAATCTCCTTCAATGCTAAGCTCTTCATGATAGATTTGTGATTGTTTCATAAACAGCAGACAACCAAATTATATCATTGTGATATTGATAGATCCAGTCTTTTCAATACAGGATCAAATTCTTTGTTTTTAGCTTTCTTTTTTTCCAGTCTTTTTTATTTATTTGCATGTAGGTTGGTGCACCTGTGTCATAAAATGCTGCAGAGGTCAGAAGAGGGTGTCGGATTCCCCTGGAACTTGAGTTAAAGACAGTTCTTAGCCGCCATGTGGGTGCTGTGAATCAAACCCGGGTCCTCTGCAAGAGCAGTCAGCTGTCTTAACCGCTGAGTCATCTCTCCAGTCCCTTAATTTTATTTATTGATTTCTAAAATTTTATGAACTTTAGTTCATTGTTTTGGGGATTAAATTCATGTTTAACCTTCTATTTCTCAGGTTATAGGAGGTGGTGATTCTCACATAATACTCTGCTATGTGACATTTCACTCTTACATCCTGTCTAATTTCTCCAACAGCTTTAATTTCCTTGCAGTATAAAAACATAAGTACTTCTTGAGGGGCTGAAGAGATGGCTCAGTTGTTAAGAGCACTGGCAGCTCTTATATACAACCTGGGTTCAGTTCCCAGCACCCACATGGCATCTACCTACTCTCCATAACTTCAATTCTAGGGGATCTGCTCCCCTCTTCTAACCTCCACAGGGATTGCATGAAACAGGTGCACTTACATACGCACAGGTATCCACTCATACACACAGAATAAAAATAATACATACAATTAAAAAGTGCTTCTTTACTTTATCATCATCATTTTTCATAGAAAGTTTGTGTGACATTGATAATATTTTTACAACTTAGATCAGACAATAAGCACAGATACACAAACACACACACACAGACAACTTCAAACATCAATTCTACAGTGAGTAATAAACATGTATCTTGGTCTCTCTCATGGAGTGTCCTGCAGAACCCATCATTGGTATGTCTGCTTTGAACATACACTATTCTGTTGCTCATTGTGGGTGTGCATGCAAAGGAGGAACCTGTGGAATAACATGCTGAGCTGAGGGGATGGGAACAATTTCCCTGAAAGTAGGGTGATCAAATTGTTCATCGTGTACTTGCACTGTGACTGCCACAGCAGGCCATAAGGGGACCTCTCCCCTGTGGTGGCACATCGACACTCAAAAGTTTGGGATTTTGGAACATTCAGCATTCCAGTTCTTCAAGGTTTTATTTGGGAGAAGGATTAAAGATGATCAACACTTATAAATGACAAAAAGGAACAAATGGTCACACTTAGGTTTATCTATTCAAGCTGTAGTAAACAAAGATAAATGAATAATAATGAAAGACCACAAAGAAGGATAAATAAACCAAAACGAGACCCAAAGGAACAAACTCAAGAATTGCAGTAGGCAGCATAAAGCTGGCAAAGTAGTTTTGTGGGAATGAAGGGCTTACCGCTTTGTCCTACCCTGAGTATCAATGCTTTTTTTACTTTTTGTGAAATGTGGTTTATTCGACAAGAATATGGTTGCCCTATCTTTCACTGAGTGGTTGTTAACAGGATATATTTTCCCTCTTAGGTTTGCATGTAATGTTGTTTTATTTTATTTTATTTTATTATTTTTTGAGATGGGATCTCTTGAACTGCAGACTTGCCACAGATTATGTAACTGAAGATGGTTTGAACTGCTATTCCATCTGCTTCTACCTCACAGTGCAGGGATTATAGTCATGTGCTTAAATCCCTGATTTCCTAGGTTTATTTTTAACCAGTTTATGTCTTTACTCTTTTTTATAAAATTTTATTCATTTTTTAAAAATCATACATGTATGAGTGTATTGCCTACATATATAAACATGCACCCATGTGGTGCAATCCCTGTGGAGGTCAGAAGAGGTTGTCAAATTCCCCTAGAACTGGAGTTACAGATAGTTGTTAGATGCCATGTGGATGCTGGGAATTGAACCTGGGTCCTCTGCAAGAGCAGTCAGTGCTCTTAATCACTGAGCCATCTCTCTGCCCCCTATGTCTTTACCTTTAAATTAGCTTCTTTTTTAAATATTGGCTTCTTAAACAGTGTATGGATGAGTGCTTTTTGTTCATGTGTTGTTTTTTGTTTGATTTGAGATAGGGTTTCTCCTGTGGAACTTGATATGTAGACCAGGATGGTATTCATCTCACAGAGATCTGTTTGCCTCTACCTCCCCAGTGCTGGGGTTAAAGGTGTGTGCCACCCCCACCCCCAAAGTGGTGACTTTTTAAAGACTTTTTAATTTTTTTAAATTTATGTATTATTTTTATGCATATGAGTGTACTGTCTGCATGTAGGTTGGTGCACCCGTGTTGTGCAGTGCCACAGAGGTCAGAAGATGGCGTCAGATTCCCCTGGATCTGGAGTTAAAGATGGTTCTTAGCCACTATGTGGATGCTAGGAATCAAACCAGGGTCCTCTGCAATAGCAGTCGGTGCTCTTAATCGCTGAGCCATCTCTCCAGCCCCAAGTGTTTAATTTTTTAATAGTTCTCAATGGTCATCTTCAGTTGCTTCATACACACAATTCACAGTTACAATTTGAATTGTTTCTAAATATTTCTGTGCATTATACTTGGTCTTTTCCCTTCATGTTCTCACTCTTTTTTTTTCTGCCTCCTTGGATGTTTTACTTTCCATCTTTGTTCATATACCAAGTTTATCACAGATTTTAACTGGGAAGTTTATGGTACACATTATCAGATCTCAACTTGCTTTAGAGAAAAGTAAGTACATGTTATTTCCTTACCTTATAGTATTTCAAATTTTCAGTCTCAGTCTTACAGCATCATCACATATTTAATTTTCTATGCACTAAATCCTCATATATTTGTAATTATTAAAAATATCAGTTATTTATTAAATAAATTAATATAAAAATAGAACTAAAATATTTAAGTTTTATATAGTCAACTTTTGCTTTTGGTACATGTGTGCCTATACATTATGGCATTTATTTTTCTTTCACATGAAGATCACATTTTAGAAAGCATTTCTTGGTGGAAAGACATATTTTTCTTCCATTTTTCTCGTGTGTGTGTGTGTGTGTGTGTGTGTGTGTGTGTGTTGTCCAAGCATGGGAGCATTCATATTTGCAAGTAAGTCTGGGTATGTACATATAGAGGTAGTTCCTCTACATGGCTAGTCTTGCTAGCCAGAGTGCTCTGAGATTCCTTGTTCCCATCACCTGAGACTGGATTGCAGTTGGGCTGCCACACCCATTCTACATTTCTCTGGTTCTGTATTTCATTCTGATCCTCCTGCTTGCACAGAATCACTGAGCCACCTCGTCAAGCCAAAGGGAAGTTTTGACAGATATTTTTTCCAGGTTTGTGTGCGTGTGTGTGTGTGTGTGTGTGTGTGTGTGTGTGCATGTTTTCAAAACATTTGTTTCCCTTTCACTTACATTGGGTGAGTAATATTTTTATGTGTATAAATGTACTGTCTGCATTTAGGTTTGTGCATCTGTGTCGTGCAATGCCACGGAGGTCAGAAGAGAGTGTGGGATTCCCCTGGAACTGGACTTAAAGACAGTTCTTAGCCACCAGTTGGGTGCTGGGAATCGAACTTGGGTCCTCTGCAAGAGCAGTTGGCGCTCTTTTTTTTTAATTTTCATTTTTTATTGATGCTTTGTGTATTTCATACATCATTTTCCAATTCATTTCAGGCATATATCCCTTTCCCTTCCCCCAACCCAACCCCAACCAAACAAAAAAAAAAAATAAAAAAAAAAATTACAAAAAAATTAAAATTTTTTTTTTTAAATTTTTTAACAATAAGTGATAATTTATGAGTACAAGCATCCTTCATGTAAAACCAATTTGCAAGCAGTTGTGCCCAAACCCACACAGCTCATGGGTCACACCAACAAGGGGGGGGGGGGGCTTGTATGTTCAATCAAGTTGATCAAATGAGTGTCCAGTCTATATTGTAGTTTCACCGTTCACCCTAATCGCAGCCCTTACATTCTACAGCACGCTCTCTTCTGCAGATTGTTCCCTAGGCTTAGAAAAGGGGCACAGGTGGGTGAGAAGCAATACAGTCTACTTTCTCTGGAGCTGTTGTCTTGGTCTCTGGTTAATTCTGGCTGTTTCCTTTCATGGACTGACAGGTTGTCCAGGCATGACCTTTCGATCCTATTAATGAAGCACAAGCAATTAGATATACAGGTATTTAAACAGTATTAATTGTTATGATAGTTACTTTGGTATAGACACAGATGTTTGGACGGTATGTTAATCCATGAATTACATTTTTTTTTCTGTTAAATATGACAGGGTCTTACTGTGGCTTATAACATCTCCTAACCATTAGAGGATGTAAGCTTGTGGCATCAGCCGTGGGTTATTCCTCCAAGGAGAGAGCTAATAGCCAATTAGATTTGGGATATACAGACATATGGCTGCCACTGCTGCACAGTATTTCCAGGCAGGTGAGGTGTAGCTGGTGCTGATGGAGGAGTCTTGCTTGACTCAAGGAGACCTATATTTGCTTTATTGGTTTAGTGGTCTTTGTTAACACTCTCTGGCATTCCAGAGACCATCTGTATACTTGCAAGTGTGGTCTCCATACATCTTTCCCATGTTTACACCAGGTCTTCAACAGCAGGGCCTTATCGCCTCTCTTCTTGCAGGTATCCCAGTTTGGAGGCAAGGATCCTTTACCTTTTGTGGGGGCTTGGATCCCCTGGCCAACATCTCCTTGGTAGAATAATCCATTGTTGATGTCAGAGCTCCTGTATTAATATATTTTGCTTAAGTGCATAGCTTAAGGAGACTTTAGCCTTATATTTGGTTCTGAATAGAGAATAATCCTTTTCACAGTTTCTATGTCTATTAGCCAATTAAAGAAGGCAGTTATACCGATTTTACAAGAGATTACCTCTATAACAGTTGGCACCAATCTACAGCTGGAGTGCGACCTCATCATCATCATATTTCTCCTTGGAGCCATCCAGCTCCAGCTCCGGGTGATAATTTTGTAATATATAGACTCCTACAGACATTTTTAAAGATTATTTTAAATTCTCTCTCTCTCTCTCTCTCTCTCTCTCTCTCTCTCTCTCTCTCTCTCTCTTGTTTGTATGTGTGTCAGTGTGTGTGTTTGTGTCTGTATATCTGTGTGTGTCTGTGTTTCTGTTTCTGTATATGCACACATATGTTCTGGTGCCCACAGGGGCCAGAGAGGATGTCAGATCCCTTAGAACTGAACTTACAGACCACTGTGTACCACCGTAATGGGTGCTGGCACTCTAACTCCTTGCTTTCCAGAAGCAATAAGAATCCTACCTGCTGAGCCATCTTGGTAGTCCTGGTTTCTTTTCTCTTTTTATTTTATTTATTTATTTATTTATTTATTTATTTATTTATTTATTTTGGTCTTTTCAAGACAGGGTCTCCTTGTAGCCCCAACTGTCCTGGAACTCACTCTGTAGACCAGGCTGGCTTTGAACTCACAAAGTTCTGCCTGCCTCTGCCTCCCAAATGCTAGGATTAAAGGCGTGTGCCACCACACCTGGCTTATCTTCTCCCTTTTTAAAATCATTTCTTTTAACATCTAAAATAGATTAATCTGCCTTTCGTGTCTCAGCAAATTGTGCCCTGTGATTCTAAGCCATTTTCCTTCATAGATAAATGTTTCTTTATTCCATATTTTGATCTTTTGAAAACATTTTCTATTTTATTTCATCCTCTGAATTTTGATAATAGTGAATGATATTTTAGCATTTATTATTCTTGGTGTTTCCTAAAATTTTGTGATTTGTTGTATGAAATTAATTTTGGGAAATTCAAGGACATCAGTATTTCAATATTTATTTTTTATTATTTCAAATACTTATGTTGTAATTTGTATTTTCTTTATGTTATTCTCTCTCTCTCTCTCTCTCATTGTCCTAAAGGTCTTGACAACTCTGATCTTCTTTTTCATGTTGTTTCCTCTATTTCAATTTGGAATATTCTCATTGACCTATCTTAAACCCATTTTTTTTGTTGTGTCACAAAGGCTGACAAACCCATCAGATATGCTGCATTTCTGTGAAAATACTTCCAATTCCTAATATTTATTTTAGCGTTTCATTCTCTGTCTGCTTGATATTTCCCATCTGATATTGTGTATCTGCTTTTCACAACAGATCTTTTTAAATTGTGTGGTAGTTCAGAGATCTCTGCCACATCTACATGAGACTAGTTTTAATGTTTATTTTTTTTTCTCTTTAGACTTCACATTTGTTTTCCAGCCCATATTTCCTGAAGTTTTTATACAAAACTGAAAATGGCTAACAAGTATTAGGAATCAAATAAACTGACAGGACAAAGTTTCAAGATCCTCTGGCTGGAAGGCAGGCTGCTCTAGATGTATGTGTTAGAGGTTTTAAATTTCTCTGGGGCCCTCATTGTTGCCTCCCTCATTGTTTTTAAAGATTTATACACTAAAAACCTAAACCATGTTTTGTATTTCTTTCATGTAGTCAGTAGATTTGGGGAATCTTGTCAATTAGTTTTAATATGTTGAAATTGGAAGCATCTATGAATAATTTCCTGGGCTTTACTGGGTATATTTCTTGGGCTGATTCATCCACAATTGCTTTCTGGATTTATTCCCCTTTCCCTTTGATGATATAGGAAGGTTAGAGCTGGATTGCTTTAGGTAACTCCAGGCAATATTGTTTTCTTATACAGTCTTTCCACACAACAGTAGGCCATTATTACAGTTAATGTTCCTACCCTGTTTTAAAATGAGCAATTTTCATTCCTGCCAGAGGGGTAAGGGATGTCTGCTTAGCTCTCCACCATGGAAAACACGGATTCTTGGTAAAGTCTGTATACAGTGAGGACCTCCTACAAACCGTTTCTTGCTTTTAAGAGGTGCTTCCACACTTAGTCAGAGTGTGGAAGCACCTCTGTGCTGTTTGCTGTCCATCAGGCAAACGCAGCTGAAAGCAGAATCACAAACTTACTTAAAATACATTTTTTAAATTGATTTCTGAAATTTATTGTAATGATCTTTGAGCGGAAACTTGGCGGATGATGATGTCATGTCACAATATCATACATTTGGCCCGCTGTTGTTTTTCTCAAGACACGCCAGCCAAACTCTTTCCTCTGGGCATTGTTTTTGGTCAGAGCGCTTTATCAGAGCAATAAAGAAAAACACTACAACAATGGGCCAAATGGGCCAAAAATGATATTCTCTCTGTATAAAATCATAAATGACAACTTCTAGGAGCCTTCCTGATCAGAATTGAAATAGGTAATAGACTAGGAATGCATTTAACCAACGTGACTTGTTGCACTGTGAGTTTCTCCATCAGAACTGTCAGCAGTCATTGGAGGTATGTACTCTGTGTGTACCAAGTCTCTCAAACAGAGAGCATGGAAACACCAGGTGTAATTGCAAAATTATAATTATGGTGAAGATAGAGATCAATTCCTCTTCTCTAAACTGAAATACAATTGTTATCCAAATATCTACAGGGAAAGCAAATGACTAAGTATGAAATCTAAAAATAGATGCGAGAAACTAAACAGAGTTCTCAATGAAATAGAAATGGCTGAGATAGAAATTTTAAAATGTTCAACCCCTTTAGCCATCAGAGAAATGCAATTTAAACCTAACTGATATTTTGTCTTATGCCCCATCAGAACAGTTAAGACTAAAAAAAATGGCAAAATTCTGGCAAGGATGTAAGGAAAGGGGAACAGTTATTGACTGCTTCTCGGAGGATAAATTGGTGCAGCCATTACGGAAAAGTAGAGCTTCCTCAAAAGTCTAAAAATGCTACACTTGAGAAGATACTTGAATGAATCTGCATCTCGTGCAGAAATACCTGTTCATGTTTACTGCTAGTCAGGAAACAGAAACAACCTAGATGCTCTCCAGCTGATCAATGGTACATATTTATGGTGGAGCATTATTCACCAAATAATAAAAAAAAAATGAAATTCGCAGCTCAATGAATAGAGCTAAACAGTCATTCTAAGTGAGGTAATCCAGACCTATAAAAATAAACATTTCATGTTCTCCCCCCAAAGTGGGCACTGTCTAAATATTGACAGGTGTGATTCAGCTGGAAAATCCTTAGTGATTAGAAAACTAATAAGGTTCCATGGGTGGTGATTTATGGGAGGAGAGATAGCATGCAAAGATAAAAATGGGGAAAGAGATTAATGATTGGAAAGGTTTCATGGGGTGGGAATGAGTGGGTGGGGCAGAGGAGAGAGTATGAGGAGAGATAACTAATAATATAGATAGCCCTTTTGAAAGAATCATGTGGAAACACTCTGTGGAAGATTCTCTCGATGTGTACATATATAATATCAAATAGTTTAACAATAAGTACCCTTATAATAGGGGATTAACAGACCAGTAAATGAAAAGTCCAGTACCAAAAATAGACTATTTTTATGGAGCTATTGACTAGAGATATCCCACAGATCTTCATACATCTAAAAAAGTCATCCAAGGGCAATTGTTTCTTTGAGGAACACAGGAAAATGTAGCATACTGGTCTCATGAGGCACAAAATCTTATAAATGTGTAGGAAAAAGAAAAGACTATTCCAAACATTAGGAAAGAGGAAAGATTTAAAAAGAGGACAGTTCAGATTTGGGCAACAGGAACAATATGATCATATATATATATATATATATATAATAGATAATAATGAAAATTCTCAAACGCACACTAATGACAATTTTACGCAGATAGTTACACATCGTCCCTAAACGAATTTCTTAGCAGAAATCAGTCACCATGGTCACTCTAACACAGGAATAAACATTGTTTGGGATGGCATTGGTCATGGAAAGACACACAAAATCTTATTAATGTGATATTAATTAACCTGGGGAAGCTTGAGTTTTGGGCTTGCATTATGTTTCACAGTGCATTTGTTCCGCTGGAGATTGAAGATTAATCTGTCACTGTTCTGGTCTACCTAAGCTCTGAAGTTTCAACATCACAAGCATTAGAAGGATATGAGAACTATTGGATTAGACATTCAAAAATATGTTTATATTTAAAATACCATTTTAGAAATCACTTTTGCCAGGTGCGGTGGTGCATGCCTTTACCCCAGCACTCGGAAGGCAGAGGCAGGTGGATCTCTGTGAGTTCAAGGCCATCCTGGTCTACAGAGCGAGCTACAGGCCAGCTAGGACTAAAGGAAGACCCTGTCTCAAGAATACCAAAAATACAAAAAAAAAAAAATACTTTTATTTGTATGCTAAAAAAACAAATGTCACAATCAGCTTAATGTTGAAGGAGAGCAGTTTCTCTTTAGAACAAACTGTGTAGGAATCTAAGTCTAAATGATTTTGAAAAGTCAAGTGAAACTGACTGTCCCAGGACCTTATCAAAGGAAGAAATAACACTTATTTGAAAAAAAAAATATACCTCGAAAAGGACAAATTAGAGAATTCTTTTTACAATAAAAGTAGTGATTTTAAAAGCATGTCTAAATGTTGCTTTCCATGGACATAATACCACTGCAAGTAAGTCTAAGAAGAGAATCATGAAAATCAAGATAATTAGAATAATATCTTTTTTTTTCTAATTAATTAGTTTTAGTATTGATGCTTTGTGCATTTCATACAGTTTTTTCCAATTCAGATTCCAGGCTTATTTCCCTTTCCCTCCCCCCCACGTTCCCACCCCATCCCAATCATGCATTTTGCCATAACTGTCCGGCATCTTTCTCCTCAGTTTTTTTTTTTTTTTTTTTTTTTGTTTTTTAGCTATAAGTGATAATCCATGAGTACAAGCATCCTTCATGCAAAACCTATCTGCAGGCTGTTGTGCCCAAACACCTACAGCCCCACCATCCAGTGGGGGGTGACAGGTTGTTTGTTCAATCAAGTTGATCAAATGAGTGTCCAGACTACATTGCTGTAGTTTCACCATTCACCCCAATCGCAGCCCTTACATTCTACCACGCCCCCTCTTCCACAGGTTGTTCCCTAGGCTTAGAAAAGGGGCACAGGTGGATGAGAGGTATCTTTTGTCATTAGCTGTTGTGATTCAGGGTATGAATCACTGAGATAAATGAGGATACTATTATATCACAGTTCTGAGAAACTTGATGAGGGTGAAAATCTCTAATAGAAAATACATATATAGATATAATCTGTGGATGAAAGTTCTTGACTAAAAAGAGAAAAGAATTGTATATTTTAGTATGCAAACTCAAAATATATGTCATCCAACCTGCTCTCCTAGTAGCCATACAGCCAACCTTGTTTATCTAAGGCCTCCTGGAATCTGTCAGGGAACCTCAGAATTAAATCTTGAACCCATCTCTAATGGAACTGAGACCACTTTTTATACTCCTTTTATGTATCAACGCAAAGTTGCCCCAGGACTGAACACCAAGATTCATTCAGCTGAGCCATAATCTGAGAAGATGTGGAAATAGCAAACAAGAGATATAAACATTCATGCAGCAAAAAGAAGATCGCATAACCATGGCAAGGAATACCACAACCTACACAGGTCTAGATGTCTAGGTCTATAACCAAGACTATAAGTCTCCACCAGAAATTACCACCTACTTTGTAATGTTCCCTGAGAATGACAATCTACCACAAGACAATGATTTCCATATAGAAATTATAAGTATGTTAAAGGAACTGAAATAGGATATGAATAAATATGAATGAAGATGCAAGTGGTTGAATGAAACAACTAAAACAATTTAAACCATGAAATTAAAATTCAAGAAAGGGAATCTTCGAAATAGAAATGAAGAAAATGTTCCAAATAATGAAATAAAGAGTTGGTTCATACGAAGATTAAAAATATTGTCTAATCTTTGTTTAACTAAAAGAAAGCAAAATCAGACATGAAAGGGAAACATTAAAATAGAATGAGGGAATTCAAAAACCTGTAAGGACATACTTAAAAATAAGTATTGTACTAAATTAGAAAAACAGAAACATGGGGCTGGAGAGATGGCCTAGCGGTTAAGAGCACCAACTGCTCTTGCAGAGGACCCGGGTTTGATCCCCAGCACCCACATAGTGGCTAAGAACCATCTTTAAGTCCATTTCCAAGGGAATCCAACATCCTCTTCTGACCTCTGTGGCATTGCATGACACAGGTGCACAAACCTACATGCAGACTGTACATTTATACACATAAAAATAAAATATTAAAAAAGAAAAGAAAAAAACACATGCATCAATTTTTACATATGCACAGTTGAATATAGTTAAATCAAAATTTCAGGAATAATTTAAACCAATTCCTAACAACAAATAAGAGAGATACAGTATTGATAAATCATCATCAACAATAAATCATTGTAGGTCATTCTCTTCATTGAAGATAGAAAAATAAAGTCTCAATAATACACTAACCAAATGAAATAACAAAACAAAATTTATCCACCATAATCAAGTTGATGTCATCTTGGAGATGCAGTGATACTGCATACATAAATTAATGAATGTAATCCACCACATAAACACAATCAAGGACAAATTCCACATGATCACATATCATTAGATGCAGAAAAGCTCTTTAAACCATCTAACATTTTTTCATGATAAAAGTTGTGGAGAACATGGGCACACAGGGGATGCATTTCATCCTAATACAGGCAATGCTGTACTATTTGGAAAAAAGCCAAATTAATATTAGTCCATTAATATTAGGAAAAAAACGGGATGTTCATTCTTCATTCTTGTTCAGTTTAGTGCTTGTAATCTTAGCTAAAGCATGGGGAGACAAAGGGATACAGTTTTGAAAAGAAGAATAAGTATATTTATTTGTAGATGAATTGACTCTTTATATAAAAGTCACTAAAGACTCTACTAGGAAAGTCCTAGAGGTGATAAAGACACTCAAAAAATTAGCAGTATATAAAATTAGTACACAATAATCAGTGGCCTTCCTATGTACCAGCAACAAACACAATGGGGAAAAAAATCAGGGAAGTGATCCCATTCTTGATAGCCTCAAAAACCATAAACTACATTGGAATATATATTACCAATGAAGCATAAGAGTTGTATAACAAAGACTTTTAAGATATTGAAAATAGAAATTGCAGGTGATACCAGAAAATAGAAATTCCTTTCTTATGCTCATAAAGAAGTAGGTTTAATATTGTGAAAAATGCCTCCCAAACCCTGGATAAAGCAAGGTACAAACTGAATACAACCAACAGTAAAATTCCACGGAATTGAAAAATAATCTAAAATTTAATGTGGAAATAAAACTAAGATAGCCAAAACAATCCTAAACAATAAAAATTAGGGAGGCATTGCTATCCCTAATTTCAAACTGTACCAAAGAGCTATAGTATTAAAAACAGGATGCAAATACACAACCATAGATGGTTGGGGTGCTTCATGGAGAGTGACAGAATGCAGTGATATAGAGGGGAATGAGGGAATAATAAAATATTAAGGGTTAATTGGGGTGTGAAACGGGAGTACATGTATAGAAAGGAAAATGGGGAGGGATAACTAATCCTAAAGGCATTTAAAAAAAGTCATATGGAAAAATCATTATAGAAACTTGAAGTATATACACATAAATAAAGGAGAATAAAAACAGTTACCTTATAAAAGGGGGGCATCGCTCCTACTAGACACCACAGGCTAACAAATAAAAGCCCAATGTCAGGTATGGATACCCTTTCTCAAAGAAGTTGACAGGGGTAACATAGACCCTCAAAGAATTTGGGCAATTGTCCCTGCTCTTGGTTACCATAACTTGATGGTAACACCATATTGCTAAAGACACTATATACCTTAACCCTAAAAAAAAAAAAAAGCAAGGAGAAATGAATCTCGTACTGACTTCAAACTTCATCTCTATGGCTAGTTTCATACTGATGGAAGGTACCATGAATTTTACCAGAAGAAAAAAAAAAATCATTAAACTTACCCTGCTTTAATGTCTGCATGCTTAGACCACTGGTCTGGCAAGATATAACCTATATTATGTGATAGTGGCATGAGTATTATGCGAGTATTATCATTCACATTCTAATTCTAATTGGATTCAAGGTCTGCTGTGTAAGATGAAGCCCATACCTGACATTATATTCAGTCTAGTAACCTGTAGTTAGACAGGCTACAAGCCATAGGGGAGAGCTTAATACTATTTTTCTGTTAAATATATATATACTCTAATAGACACCTAATGAAGTACTGTTATACCTACAGGTTAATTCATCTCTCAGCTCTCATTGGAGAAGCTTAGTATGCAGCAGAGAGTAATTAACATATACAAATGGGAGGGAAAAACAAGGACAAAAGGACTGGGTTAAAGAGCTGACTGAAACAGTTAAGTTCTGCCCAAACAATAAACCTCTGCAGAGAAAAACTTTAAAAAGACTGAGAAAAATATGCAATACATGTATAGCAGAATGCATGAACTGGGGTGGGGTGGGGGACATGGAAAAGGGAATGTGTCTAAATTGGACTAAGAAATTATGTATGAGATACACAAAACATCAATAAAATTTTATCAAAAATATGATTTATTGAAGTTTAACAAGGGCTCCAGCTGATGGGTCCACAGAGAAGGCTATTTTGGCACTCAAACTTGACTCCATAGATACACACAGACAGACAGACACACACACACACACACACACACACAGGAAAACATGAAATTGGGTAGAGAATAGTAAGGGGTACAAATGGAATCAGGATTGAAATGCAATCAGAATATAGTTTGAAATTTATAGAAATTTAATTTGAAAAGGAAAAAAGTCCAAATATTAGAAATACATTTTTACACTTTGTTAGAGTAATCATCAATCGAATAAAATGAATACATGCCTGCTTATATATTCATATGGAGACTCTAGAATGAACATCAATTTCTTAAGCAAAATACATGCTTCAGAGAAGGTGATGCTGAATTTAAGATCAGTGCTTTTGTCTAAGAGATTGATTAATTAGACAACCCCCCCAAATTAGAAATAAAAATAAATAGCAGCATGATATTGGTATAAAGGAAAGTACTGTTCAATGAATAAAATAGAGCTGAGAACCTATATTTAAGTTCATATGCTTAAGTCACCGATTGACAAGGGGGAAAATTCACAATAGATTAAAGAAAGGATGTTCAACAGCTGGTGCTGTTCATGTTAGAGAGCTACATGTTGAAGAATGAAACTACAACATTATCTCTCACCCTGTATAACCCTGAGCTCCAACTAAATCAAGACCCTCAACACAAGGCCTGACACCCTGAATCTGATAGAGAGAAGCAGGGAATACAATGAAACTTTGAGGCATAGGAAAGGACTTCCTGAATAGGACCCTGATAATGGAGGCATTAAAACCAATAATTGACAAATGACGCTTCATGAAACTAAAAAGCTTCCATACAGCAAAGGATACCATCATACCATCGTCCAAGTGAAGAATTGACCTACAGAATGGACACACTATATTTGCCAGCTATATCTGGCAGAGTTACTATCTAGAATATACAAAAAGTAAATACCACCAACAAAAACAACAAAAAGCAATTAAAAATCAGGGCAAGGGGCTACACAGAGAATTCTCAAATGCTGAAACACAAATGTTTGAGAAAACTTTTTAGCTTTATATAGACTTATTTTTAATTCTTTTTTTTTATTTATTTATGTTTGTATGTGTATGAATGTATTGTTTGCATGCAGGTCTGTGCACCCGTGTCGTGCAATGCCGCGGAGGTCAGAAGAGGATCTCAGATTCCCCTGGAACTGGAGTTCTCCTGGAATTGGAGTTACAGACGGTTCTTAGCCGCCATGTGGGTGCTGGGGATCGAACCCGGGTCCTCTGCAAGAGCGTCGGTGCTCTTAACCGCTAGGCTATCTCTCCAACCCCCTTATTTTTAATTCTTGAAGGGGCTAGAGAGATGGCTCAGTAGTTAAGAGTCATCTTAGTGTTGCTCATGCAGACGGCCCAGGTTTGATTATCAGCATCCACATGGTAGCTACCAACAGTCTGTAACTCCAGTTCCAATGGATCTAACATCCTCTTCTGACATCTACACAGGCATTGCATGACACAGGTGCACTTACATACATGCAAACAATACACTAATACATATAAAATAAAAATAAGTAAAATATTTTTAAATTATTGAATTTCTGTGATTTTCATAAATTAATAGTATTTAGATCCGCTCCCCAGTGTTTGCCTCCAACACCCAATTCAATGTACTATACTATCCCAGCCATAGACATGGGGAAATGAGTAAGAAATGGTTACACATTTTAATTTGTGTTCTTTGTCCTATTTTGTTACTTTGTAATTGTACCTTCATTTGTTTCCTTTCTGTAACCTCTTGTGTACAGATATTCTTATCTTTGCTCTTGTATATTATTTCAAGTATTTTCTAAAGGGCTGCCTTGGTGGACATAAATTATTTCATCTTATTCATGTCAATGGAAACTTTGTTATATATTTTCATCTATATACAAGAAGTCATGTTCAGATATGTATGTGATGTATGTGTATTTTTCAGGGGAGGTTTGAGTTAATACACTCCCCTTTGGATTTGTTATGTCTGAGAAATGCCTAGCTCTAAGTGGCACATCTACACTGGAACATCAGTGTTGGTTAGCTTTCATAGTAGTAGAAGTTGATGTGCCTGTTCCTGGGAGAGAAAGTAATCAGAACTATTACTCTTCCGTGAACCCCATGAACTACGATAATGACTGGTAAAATATGCTCATGGGTGCAATAATCCAGAGACCCATGTAGTGGAAGGAGAAAACTGATTATTAGAGATGTAGGTTTTCCTCTGACCTGTGCACCCAAATTCACACATGTTTTAATACATACACAAATATAAATAAATAAAAACATAATAAAGTTTAAATAACACCAACATTATAAAATCAAGTTAAAGTGCTAGCTTTAACAGGAACTGTTATAAATTTTAACCACAAATAATATTTCTCACAAAGGAAGAAGGGCCATAACATTCATTTCATGTATCACTGTATTTGGTCATAAATTCCAAGATTGAGAGGTTTTACAAATGGAATTAAATCTTGGATTATTCTTCTGTAAGTGCATAGAGCTCTATTTCCAAACTTCTCTCCATCACCACACTCTGTTTGTTCTGTGCGTTCTCCTGCAACATGCTGTGGGTAGGGAAGGGAATGGTAAAAGGGTTTCTTAATAGCAATATTGCATGGCACGAGGAAATGCCCTTTTCCAGACTGTTTTCTTAATATACTCAATCTTGCCCAAATCTTCATTTGATATGATTAATTTCAATGCTTCTTTAAGAATCAATTCTAAAAGAAAGGTTAAATTATAGCCGAAAAGATACATCAGAGGACTCAAGATAAATGTATAATGGTCTCAAGATTAATGGGATTTTAAAAGTCAACTTCACACAAAAGAGATTCCATTAAAAACACAACACTTCGATATAATGTTATATACAGTAGAAATGAGAAATTTAGATAAAGGGGCAGAAAGTATGTAAAATTTTAGAAAAAAGATAGAGACATTTTGTTCTTTGAAATAAACTCAAGAAAAAGCTATCTTTACTAAGGGATATTTCCTGTATTTTATTTTCTTATTGATAGTCTTACAATCTTTCTTGGTTCCCGTATGCATTCACTTAGTAAAGTGTAGATACACTTAAACCTTCCGCAAGGTTATTTTCACTCTAAATTCTATACATACTATAATTTTAGGGCCTACATTATATTCATTTTTCCCCATTTTTACAGAAAGATTGTCTCAGTAATGGTTTAGGTGATAAGAAAGCAGAAAGTCTTCCTTTGGCTCCACCAGTGTAAATCCCTGCTGTTAAACAAGTCATTTTCCCAATCCTACATCTCATTTCCACTGTTTTGAAAATGGCGTAATAAATCAAATAGCCTATTGATGTGCATACATTACAAAGAAGTTCATGCTGAAGGATATAAGACATGAAAGCTGATCTGTTCTTTGATTGCTTTCACTACTGTTCTCTCGAGAGACCTAAAAATACGCAAATATTTCATCCCAAACAATTTAGATGTTCATGGCGTCTATTGGATTCTGAAGAATTTCAAAACAGGTATGAAGTTTAAATTTAAGCATAACCATTAACAATAACTTGATCCTTTTCATACTCAAATCAGACAAAGGACAGCCTTCTCTTTTATAAATGAAGAATATAGATGAGCAGCAAGATTGGCAAATGATAGATCTCTGAATCAAGCCTTCCTATCTTTCACATACCTTGCAATCTATGCCAACATTTCATATGCATAAGATATCAAGCCCCCAGGCCACCCCAACCTGCTTTTGACACTGTAGATTCTGTAGAGTACTGTTCTGTCCATTATCATTGTTCATTTTTTTGCTGATAGATATAGATATTTGCTGATTTCTGTTCTAGAATTAAAGTTTTAACAGACATCTAATACAGCATTGCAAACCTAAACTCTTTGGGGTTTTTTTTTGTTTTGTTTTGTTTTGTTTTGTTTTACTTTTGATGAAATGTAGAAAAGAGTACTTTAATTGTTAGTGCAGAATACCATGTCTTTAAAAAACTGGGGCAGATCATTAGGCTTATCTAGCTCTTGGTACATATGATTTAAATGAGGAAATGAAGAAGAAAAGTTAAAAGGGAGTTATTTTGAGCAATAATAACAGAATATATCCAGATTTGAACATATTTAATCTTAAACACTGGCTTGCTTACATTAGAACAATTCTCCATGGCATTATGGATAGAGAGTAGAGAAATGAAGGAATCGATGACATATCATAACTTGATCACTATGCTGATTCCTTTCAACTTCAAGGTCAAAGGAAAGTAGCCCTACCTAGAGTACATTAGAGGGATGAGGATTTCTTGGATGTGCAAGAAGCATGTCTATGAAAAAGAACCACAATCTAGATCTTACATTGTTCAATGATACAGATAAGTCTTCTTAGTTCCTACAGACAACTTCAATCATTAACTGCATTTAATTTGTTTGCTCTGGTTGATTTGCAAACTACCTAAGTTCTATGATTAAGCAGAGGCACAAACCACCAGTACCTTGAACACACCCAGACTTATTCAATTTTGATTTCAAAGATACTGATGAATAATTTCACTACAGGACATTTTTGTGGATTAAATATACTCGTATTCAATTGTGATTTTCCTTCTCTGGTTAGGGTTACTTTAAAGCTCTGAACATCTGATGTTGTTTTTCACATTATGTTGGATGCTCAAAAACCAAGGCAGCTTTCCTTCTCACGTTAGACTTGGCATATTAGCATATAAATTCAAAGCTGAAACAACGAAAGTGCTAAGGAGGCAATTTAACACCTTCCACCTTCTTTTTTTCATAGCTGCACATCATGGAATATCAGCAGCATTTGTGCAAACATATGTTTCACTTGTCAAGCTTCAGTCCACAGGGTCTTGCTTTGACCTTCAATTAACATTATGAGTCCTAGTCCCCAAAAACAGTCTTGAAAGGAGGATGTGAGCCAGGGAATACTTGGAACAGCCTCAGTTATTTGATGTGTGTGTGTGTGCGTGTGTGTGTTAAATAAAAGAGAAGAAAAATTCAATGTCAACTGAAAAGGATTTACTGAGCCAAACTGGGGAATGTTAGGCTGATATGTATGGTATCATTCTTAGTTCAGTCTCATTTAGTAGACTGGATATTGTGATAAGTTACTTCAACTAGCAAAGGCAAGGAAAGCTAGGCTAAAATAGATGAGAGAGAGAACAGCATCTGTTCTTTCCATCCTCCTTGATTCTGTGTTGCTGTAGCACTCCTTGTAGTGAGCAGGCATGCTCCACCATCCCCATTCAAATTGTCCCAGTTATCCTCCAGCGTCCATGATAAAAAAGCAAATGGTTTTCAAGTTCCCATTGCCTTTCTGCTAATACTTGTGACATTTCCATGCATTCTAACTGAAGACTTCTATAAACAAAGATGCGATATCACTTTCAGGTAGTCTCCTTTAAAAAGCAAGGAAATCAGATCTCACCAGTTACTGTGTTCTTTGATATTCTATTTTTCTCAAAGCCTAAATGAACATGCTCCCCTGACAAAGATCTCTACCTTATTTCCATGATCTGTACACATCCTGTTTCAAAAAGTCAGTATCTGTGCCCTAAATCAAGAAGTGGAAATCTGTCAGCGAAGTGCACATATTCTGTCTCCATTTACTATGGTCACATTTTATTTCCCTACTTATATGAATTGATTCCATTTGTTCTTTTGAGCTCTGGCTATAAGCACAAATGAAGAACACAGTGTTTATACTGGGAGCAATTCCTGGCTTCTTGAAAGCATGAAATATTTTGATAATATTTATATATTGCCCATTTCAGGATGTGTTTAACTTCCTTAATAAATAACAGTGCTATGTTTTCAGAGGCTGCAAAATAAATTAGAAAGGGGTCTTTGACTTTGTCTTGCTTGAAATCTTCATCTACTTTCTGCTCACATTTGAACAGCTAGAACACTCACAAGGCATCTTTTATTGATCTTTTAAAATATTTTATTTTTTTTTATTTTTATATGTTTGAGTGTATTGTATGGATGCATGTGAGTGCACCTGTCTTAGGCAATGCCTAGGGTGTCAGAAGAGGGCAGCAGAACCATTGGAACTGGAGTTATGGATGGTCGTTAACTCCCATGTGGTTGCTGGGATTCGAATCTAGGACCTCTACAAGGGCAGTGAGTGCTCTTAACAGATACCATATAGAAGATCTTTATAACATTCATACCCTACTATGAAAGGCATGGTGGTAATCCCAAATTGTGCCATTCCTATCTCTATATATCAGGGCCATCTGAAGCCCTTCTTTTTCTTTTTTTTGAGACAGGGTCTCCCTGTAGCCGCTGTTGTCCTGGAACTCACTCTGTAGACCAGGCTGGCCTTGAACTCACAGAGATCCACCTGCCTCTGCCTCCCAAGTGCTAGGATCAAAGGAGTGTGCCACCACTCTAGGCTTGAAGCCCTTCTTCCTGCTGCAGTGCTAGAGCCATCTTCACATAGTAGAAACCCAGATATTGTCAGATGACCCCAGCGTTCCCAAATACAGCCTCCACCTAACATGCCTCCTAAATTGTGCTGTGTCTGCTAGGTAGTAGGGGCCCAGACCTTAGAAGAAAGCCTAAAAGTATGTTTGATACCTGACTTTGCCTTCTGCAGGAGCTTCTGAGTAGCTGGACTAGAACCATCTGGTCCCTCCAAAATAAAATCAAAAGAAAGAACCTGAAGCTTAGACTAACCATGTTTTCATACCGAGTAAGAAAACAAAACACATCAAGAATACAAACAAAATTGGACTTCAGCTCAACAAAGGGAACTGTAAGGTTCATAACACATTCACAAACCACAAAAGAAATCCACATGTCAAAATCACAATGAAAAAAATATGTAAGAACTCAAATAGCCAGGTGTAGTGGCTCATGAATTTGGTCCAGGCCATGGGAGGCAGAGGCAAGTGGATCCCTGAGAGATCGAGGCCAGCCCAGGCTATATAACAGTTGGGCTATGACAAGCAAGATCCTGTCATAAAATCCCAAACAGTATATCCCCACTAAATACCACTGCTCCTATAGAAGAGTTCTACAATGAGAGCCACCTAGAGATAGCCCAGGACACAGGATCAAAAAGAACAACCATAAACAAGATAAAAGAATTCAAGGAATTTAAAGAACACACAAATCAAATAACTAAAAGAAGATAGGGATAAGCTTCTGACTGAATTCACAAAAGAGATAGAAATGTTGAAGAAAACATGCTGAAACGAACAAATACTTAATAAGCCAATTGGAAATGGTAGGAGAAAGCCTCAGCAACAGAATGAATGAAATAGAAAATAGAATACCAAGACTGTAGGATAAAGTTGAAATATTGAACCACTCAAATTATGAAAAAAAGTTTAAAAACAGAGGAATGAAATACGCAGGAAATGTGGGACACCATGAAAAGGTCAAACTATGGATGATAAATATAAAAGGAGAAGAATCTTAAGGTATTGGTATTGGACAGATCTTCAACAAGATTGTTTTCTTGAAGAATATTTCCCCAAATTAAGGAAAGACGTGTCCATACCAGCACAAGAGTCATATAGAACACACAATAGGCAGAACCAGAAGAGAAACTCCCCACAGCATATCATAGTAAAAACACTAAACACACAGAATAAAAGAAAAACACTGAAAGATACAAAGGAAAACCCACCAGAATTACAGCTGACTTTTCAATGCAAACCATGAAAGAAAGAAGAGCCTGGGGCAAAGTATTTCTGGTTCTAAATGACCATAGAAGCCAAGCCAGAATATGTTACCCAGCAAAAATGTCTATTATAGTTGAAGGAGAAAGAAAAATCTTCCATGGCATGAATAGGATGAAAATATTCATGTCCAGAAAATGAGGCATTCAGAGAATGCTTGAAACAATACAGATTGGGGAAGAATGGAATTATACCCAAGGGACAACAGGAAGAAATGAAATGAAAGTATAACTCTGGAAACACAAAGTAAGACCAGGAATGCAAACAGAAATTAAAATGATGGAAACCAATACAAATCTCTCAATAATAACTTTAATTATCAATGGACTGAACACTCAAATGCTACAAGCTTAGTTGATGTATTAATAAACAAAACCCATCATTTTGTTATCTACAAGAACCCCCCTCTCACCTTCAAGGACAGGCACTACCTTAAGGTGTGAAGATGGAAAATCATATTCTGAGAAAAAGGGACTCATCAGAAAGCAGAAATTGCAATTATAATATTGGACAAAACAGGATTCAAAATAAAACTAATCAAAAGAGATAAAGAGTGTGAGTTAATTCTTATCAAAGGAACAATTAATTAAGAAAATATTACAATCATGGGGCTGGAGAGATGGCCTAGCAGTTAAGAGTGAAAACTGCTCCTGCAGAGGACCCAGGTTCGATTCCCCAGCACCCACATGGCGGCTGAGAACCATCTTTAATTCCAGTTCCAGGGGAATTCTGCACCCTATTCTGACCTCTGCCGCATTGCATGACATGGTTGCACAAACCTACATGCAGACAGTACATTCATACACATAAAAAATAAATGAAATAAAATAAGAAAATATTACAATCATGAATATATATGTACCAAACTCTGGTGCACCCAAATTCATAAACACATTACTATAAGAGTTTAAGACACAGATTATTCCAACTCACTTGTAGTAGGGGACTTCAATACCCCATTTTCTCCATTAGACAGTTCAATCAGTCAAAGAATAAGCAGAGAGAAATGTTCATTAAATAATACCATTCATTACATGGACCTAACAGACATCCACTGAGTAATTCAATCAAATTCCACAGAAAATACTTTCTATTCAGCACCTCAAGGAACTTTCTCTAAAATTGACCACATACTGGGGCACAAAACAAACCTTAACAAATATAAAAAATCTGAAATAATTCTATGCAGTTTATAAGATCACAATACAATAAAGTTTAAAATCAACACTACACAAACTCATGGAGATTAAATAATACACTCTGAATAATGAATGGGTCAAAGGAAAAATTTAAGAAATGAAAGTATTCCTGGAATTACACTAATGACAATACAACACAATAAAATCTCTGTGACACTTTAAAAGCACTTAAGATGGAAGTTTATAGCTCTAAGTGCTTACATTAAAAAAAAGTCAGAGCCTGGTGCTGTGGTGCACGCCTTTAATCCTAGCACTTGGGAGGCAGAGGCAGGTGGATCTCTGTGAGTCAAGGCCAGCCTGGTCTACATAGTGAGTTCTGGGACGATCAGAGCTATAGGGAGACCCTGTCTCAAAAAGACAAAAACAACAACAACATTATAATGGAATACTTTACAAAAACATATACTCATTAAATTTGAAAATCTAAAATAAATGGACAAATATCTTATATCATGAGAATCACAAAAGATGATCATACCAAAGAAAATGACTTTGACAAAATTCAACATGCATTTATGTTAAAAGTCCTAGAGGGAAGTAGTCTGAAGGGAACATACCTCAACATATTTGAAGCTTATATACAGGCCCATCGCAAGGAACTTGAAAGAGTAATCCAAAATCTTCGAACTAAAAAAAGAAATTCTATACTCGAATACAAGTATAGCATAATTCTACCAGTTACTTAAACAAGATCAATAGCCAATAAAACTTAAAATTATTCAGAAGGATAGAACGCCCAATCTCCTATGAAGTGAGCATCAAATTAATACCCAAACAAACACTATAGACCCATACCTCTAATAAACATAGATGCAAAAATTCCAAAGAAAATACTTGCAAATCACATACATTTTCAGAAAAGTGGCAAGATACACAATCTACGAAAATCAATAGCCTTTTGATATACAAATAAGATCAAGTGGAGAATGAGTACATTGAATCCTTTGCACTCACAAAAACTTAAAAATTTATATAACTCAGAATAAATCTGAGAAAGTCATTAATGATCTGTACAATGAAAATTATAAATTTTTAAAAGAAGAGATTGAGGAAGACTCAGGAAGATGGAAGGACCTCCCATGGTCATGGATTGAAAGAATTAAAATTGTGAAAATGACCATCCTGCCAAAAGAAATATATAGATTCAATGCAATCCCATCAAAATCCCCATGACTTTCTTCAAAGAATTAACAAAAAAAATCCTAAAATAAATATGGCAAAGAAACCAAAGATCCCGGATAACCAAAGCAACCCTGAGCACCAAGAGCAATGCAGAGGGGTTTATTATATAAGATTTTCAAATTATATTACAGAGCAATAGTCATACAAACAGCATTGCACTGGCATCAAAATAAACATGTAGATCAATGGAACATAATTGAAGACCCAAACTTAGTATGTGCAACTTAAGCCACCTTATATTTGATCAAGAGGCCATGAACACTCATTGGAGGAAAGATAGCATGTTCAGCATATAGTCTGGCAAAACTGGCAAAACCCTTTTTTTTTTTACTTTGCACAAAAGTCAACTACAAATGTAACAAAGACCTCAATGTGAAACCTGAAACTCTGAACCTGTTACAGGAAAACATTGCCAGTATCTTACAAATATCACTGTAGGAAAGGACTTTCTAAATGGATATGTGTTGTTCAGGAATTAATGTCAACTATCAACAAGTATGACTTCATTAAACCAAAAAGCTTCTGTACAGAAAAGGAACAAGCAAGGAATTGAAATGAAAACCTACAGAGTGGGAGAAATGTCTTCCCCATCGACACATGTTACAGAAGTTTTACATCCAGAATACATAAAGAACTTAAAAAAAAAAATCAAGAAAACAAGCGACCCTATAAAAGATGAACTAAAGACCTGAACAGAGAGTTTTCAAAAGAAGAAATAAAGATGGCTAAAAATCATCTTAAAAGGTGTTTAACATCATTAGTAATTAGGGAAATGCTTAAAACCAATTTACTATTTCATCTTTCGTCTGTAAGACTGGCTAAAGTCAAGAGAACCAATGATATCAAATGCTGGAGAGGATGTGGAAAAAGGGGAACACTCATCCACTGCTGGTGGTATTGCAAACTTGTGCAAACATTATGGAAAGTAGTGTGGGGAACTCTTTTTTAATAAAATTCTTTTACTGATGTTTTGTGTATTTCATACAACATCTTTCAGTCCAATTTAGACACATTCCCCTCTTCCTGCCCACCACCCAACCCTAGTTCATGCGTTCTGCCATACATGACTTGCATCTTTCTCTCAGTCTTTCCTAAGTTTTTCTCTGCAGCAGCTTGTTGTTTGGGGCAGAATTTAACTGTATCAGTCAGTTTTTTGACCCAGTCAAAGGAACTTATATTGTTGTTGTTCCCTCCCCATTGTAGTGCTCCAAAATATGCCTATATAAACATCACATATGTATCAAAATTATGACTTCTGAGAATAATCTATATGTTAATTCCAAAATATGTTGAAGCATTCACATTTTCCCTTTAATTTTATATTACTCTAAAATATGAATACATGTCTTCTACTCATATATGGTAGTTACAATGTCTGAAAATAAGTGGCAGGTCAATTCTTTTTTTTTCCTACTTTATAAACTTTTTAAACTATTTATAAACTTTATAAACTATTTTTTTAATTGTACATCTTTTATATATTTACTGGAGATTTTTACATTTCGCTTTTTACTCTTTTATGAAGGTTCATTTATCTTTCTTTACCGATGTATAGAACTCCATTGTCTAGATGTACCACATTTTCTCTATCCACTCTTTGGTTGTGGGGCACTTGTGTTGGTTCCAACTCTGCTATTCTGAAGAGAGCTGCAATAAATGTGGCTGTGCATGTATCTCTGCAGTAGGAAGAGTCTTGTGGGTATATACCAAGGAGTTGTATGACTGGGTCAGGTGGTAGGCTCATGAAAAAGCAATTAAAAAACTAAAATGAGCCTGCCATTGGACCCAGTATGCCCTTCCTTGGCATATACCCAAACGACTCATCCCATTGCAGAGATACCTGTTCATTCATGCTTATTGCTGCTCTTTCCACAACAGCTAAGAGATAAAAGCAACCAGGATGTCAAATGGTGAGTGGATAAATAAAATATGGTACATTTATAAAGTGAAGTTCTACTCAGAAATAAAGAAAGACAACACCATGAAATTTGCAGGTAAATGGATGAAACTAGAAACTTATTGTAAGGGAAGCAACAAAGATTCAGAAAAACAAAGGACATACGTTTTCCTTCTTATGTGAACCTTAGCACAATTCCTTATATGTGAGTCTGGATCCTGATGTAACTTCAGGAAACAGGAAAATGGGAAGTAACCAAGGAGATAAAGGGAAAGAAGCTACCTGAATAGAAGGAGTCAGGTGTCACTAAGAGAGAAATGGATTAAATGGGGGTAATTAAATGGGACGGGAAAGGAAGGATTATACAAAGGAAGTTAGCAATAAAGGGAAAGAAGGAGTTCAAAAGAGGTGGAACCACAGGAGTCTGGTATTACCAAGGGACAAATGGAAAAAATGGAGACACTTTAAATGGGGAAGGCATGGAAGGAATGTTAAACAGGGAGAGAAGGGGAAGAGATAAATAATGCCTGCTAGTGTAGTAACCACATGAAACCATAATAGTCTAACAACCTAACGACAAATTACATATATGGTATCTCTACATAACTCCATGTGTATAGCTCAAGTCTCCATAATGAGAAACTTTGCTATACAGGAGAAACCTTCCTATGAGTTGTTGGCTATGGTTGCCCAAATGACTCCCCAAATTCACAGCTTATTCCACAGCTCTTGATTCCTTCCCAGAACTTGAAGGTAAGATGCTACTGGTGAACAGAACTTACTTCACGGACTGGATTTTAAGCAGTGAGACTGGAAATGACCTGGAAGCTACTTCCCAGTGGGAAAACTTAGTTGGAATGGGTTGGATTCTAAGCCAATGGTACATCCCTGGCCACACCCATGGGGTGGAATATAGTGACAAAAAGATTTAGCATTGGGTCCTGAGAATTGAGTCATGATTGATATTTAAGCGGACATGTTGGAATAAACTCTCTCTCTACATTCGAACCTCCACTTGCCTACACGTGGTATGCTTTCCTGTGCGGGCTTTTCACATGGGTAGTCCTAGGAATAAGTGGGCCCCACCACAAATCCCGGTGGTGACATCACAAATGGCTCCCAACATGGGCCAAAAGGAAACATTAACAACTCAGGTATGCATACCCCTAAATCTTGCCCTTTTCTTCTTTTTCTTCTCTCTCTCCTGATATCTGTCTTTCCTGCTGGTTTCAGTGAATGGGACAGTGGTCTGAGGGCATGTGGCTTTGTCCATGTGGAGAGCCTGCCTCTGATTTGGTTTCAGAGGGAGCATCCAGTGCCTACCAGGCATGTGCCTCCCGGCATGGTCATTCCTGCAGGCTATAAAAGCCAGTGACCTCAAGGCTGAATTTAATATTAAGCCTTAGCAGTTATGTTTGGCCTTAAAACGACTTTTCATAATTCTACAGGTTTGAAAAACTTTCTGGTTTTAAATCCCATCCCCCCAAAGAAAGACTCCTGCTGCAGGCTCCTCAAGTTCAGTTCCAATCTTGTTCATATGTAGATTTTCTCCCGGTAGCTCTCTTAGACCTGAGCACACTTCTTTCTGTTGTAAACTAAGGCCTTTCACAGAACCGCCCTCCCCCAAGAGCAGCCTGTTCCAGATAATTTCAAGCATTGGTCATTTTTCTCTTAAATTTTGTATACAAAATCTGTTTTTGGATAAAAATATGTTGCTCTCTTGTCTTCTTATGGGTTTTTTCTAAATCTAACTTCTTACCTAAAACCTGCCAGCTATTTGTAGATCCAAGTTTGGAATTTATTTTAGCTAACAGTAATTCAAATCCATTTTAGCATGCTTAACTTAAAGTGTAATATTTTTACTTAACACCGGATACCCTAGATATGATTGACTTAATTTTATCTTGCTCCTTTTAAATGTGTTTCACCTTAAAAATATCTTCTCACAGAATTCTAGATCACACATGGTCTGAGCTCTGGCCTGGTGCCATAAGCCTGCCTGCTGTGCATGCATACCAGCTGCTCCACTGAGCACATGGTATCTAAATCATGCCCACTGAATTTTGCTTTTAGGTAACATCCTTTTGATTTCAGCACTTTGGAAACAAGATAGATGGATTTCTAGGAGAATTTACAGGCCTTGAAGTTCTAACAAAACAAACTTGCTCCTATTTTTTTAAGGACCATTGGTAAAAGTCTCTTTAATGACGTAAATTAATATTTTGGTTCAATTTAAATGAGAAATTTTTGAATAAAACTGCTTTATGTTCCTGTAAACCCATCTTCAAGCTGTGTGTATGTGTGAGTGAATGTGAGTTCCCGCTTTTAATTCATTATAATCCTATGGGTTTAAATCTATTTAGCTAACTCTAAACAAAAATAGATTCAATTCATAAAAAATATTTGTTTTATACCCTTTAGTGTTAACAATTTTTAATTGGGTTTATAGTATGCATATTATTCAGTTTAATGATAGATTATTGTTAATTATTAGTAATCGCTATTAATGGTTATAGTTATTGTTGTTGAATATAATTATTAATAATAATTGAAAAAATTCAGTCTAATGGTAAATTGTTAGCTATTATTGACAATTATTCATAATAATTATTAGTGATTGTTGTGACTAATAATGGTTAATAATAATTATTAATAATTAATAATTAATAATTAATAATGGTTATAAGGTTGTGATTGTTGTGATTGTGAATAATTATTATTCTTCCAAAGTCCTTAATAATAAGACAAAATGGATTGTTACAAAACTACAAACAACTTTGGCCTGTCTACTTTTGGAAATCCTCAATCTTTAGATTAGTAAATAGCATAGGTAGAGTTTAGGCATAATTAACCAGAAGGGACAAGATAGGAAAAGAATAGTAAACTTTAGGTATAGTTAATTGAAGGCAAGTGGTTGCAAATGGGCCTAAGAGGTGGCATATGGATCTCAGCTGTTTCATGTATTACTAGGACATATATTCTAATTATGTAAAATAACCCGAATTATAAAAATTTCATGTTTTTCATTGGACATCAAACAATATGGCTTTCTTCTCTTACAGGTCAACCTAACAAATCTTTATTATATATGTATGTATGTATGTGTGTATGTATGTGCATGTGCACATGTGTATGAATGTGTGTACCTGTGTTCTAAGTATATTTCAATGTTAACAGCCATGATACCAGTAAAAACATTGCCTCTGAGTTGGAATGTGGCCCTTCCTTCTCAAGAAGCAAATTTATATTAAACAGCCAAAACATAATTCAATTTCAACAAAGGTTATGGGTTATCTGTTAAAAATTTAAAATAATGGATCTACACTGCCACCTACTGGTTACACCCTTTCAACATCTAAAACAAAGATACAACCAAGTTTTCATTGTATTAAAGTGTTAATAAGCTTTTGGGTATTTGGGAATAAAAAATAAAAGGTACAAAAATAAAAAATATTGAATTCCAATTAACATCATTGTGGAATTTGTGGCCGCCATTTTTTAATTTTTTGTGTGCATACAGGCTGGGCCTGCATTTTGTTCTGGTGTTGTGGGTGGTCAGTTGGTTTGGAAAAAGGCTCCCTTTGCGGACCACCAACCTGAATAGCTGGTATGAAATTCCTGTCCTGAGCTTGGGCAGGTGAAAAGTTTCAACCAAGTGTGGGATACGTGTTTCACTGTCCCAGGCTAAGGACCCGAGTAGGAAGATACCTCTCTGGCCAGGTCACAGAAGTGACTGACTGTCCTCTACACAATGAGGCCAGGTCCCCACACTGTCCACAAAGTGGGCACTGTGTGTCTCTTTCCCCTTAGCAGGACTGCGTTGCACCTGTTCAACAAAGGAAGCTTCCTAGAAGCTCCCACAAAAACAAAAAAAAAGAACAAAAAAACCCAGGATGGTTATGATGGTAACAACATCTCATGGTGCATATCTAGCCAGTCTTTATTTGACTAATGGGCATAAGAAAATTTTATTAAGAGCTAGATATTGTAAAATCTTTAAAGCAGGTTTTCATGCCAGGCCTGGAGAAGGCCAAGAGCTTGGAGGAAGATAGTTAAAATGGTAATACATTTGAACTAATTGGGAATCTAAAATGTTAGTTGTTTTATTCATAATCTGTATTGAATTTCCAACAATAACTTTGGGGTTAAGGTACACAAATGGTCTCTATCTTTTTCTGTGTTATGCAGTATCACTTTGTAACATTTTTCCTTTACTTGTAGGACAACTTAGGCATCTATAGGTCAAATCATAAAAATTTAAAAAACAAAAAGAGGGAGGTGGTATAATATTCCTTCTGTATTCCAAACCTTTTGATAAATTTTTAATTTTGAGGTCTTGAAACTAACAATGGGAGGAGATTTGTCTGTTCCCACAGGTAAAAACACCAACCTAAATGTCTGAAAGCGTACAACTTTTGGCTATGCAGGATGGACTGGGAAATTCCAACAGAGAGGCTGACCCATCTGAACATGAAAGAAAGAGGAACCTCAGATTGCCTGAGTCACAGACACTGAACATCTCTCTGAATTCTATTTGGGTTAACTATCCATAATGCTCCCTAATGAAGTTTACCTTCCAGATGCTGAGAAACATTCCTATCTCTCCCCTTTTATAGGAAAAAGAGAAACATGATGGTAATGAAGTCATTCCCTGACTGTAGATAATAGTAAAGTTTCTATAAGCTGTGTAATTAAGCAAATTATATTAATATAGGAGAGCTCTGATATCAGCAATGGATTATTCTCCAAAGGAGATGTTAGCTGGGGGATCCAAGGCCCCAAAATTATAAAGGCCTTTGCCTATAAACATGGGATATCTGCAAGGAGAAAGGTGGTAATTCCCTGTTGTCAAAGACCTGATGTAAGCAAGAAAAAATGTTTTGAGACATCACTTGCTAATGTGCAGTTGTTCTCTGAAATGCCAGAGAGTGTTACCAAAGGCCACTAATGCAGTAAAGCAAAATATTGGTCTCTTTGAGTCAACAAGTCTCCTCTGTCAGTATCAGCTACACCTCAACTGCCCGGAGATATTGTGCAACAGTGGCAGCCATGTGTCTATATATATCCCAAATCTAATTGGCTATTAGCTCTCTCCTTGAAGGAATAATTCATGGCTGATGCCAAAGCTTGTGTCCTCTAGTGGTTAGGAGATGATATAAGCCACAGTAAGAACTTGTCATCCCTTATAGAGAAACCACAGTTTGTGGATTAGCATACCATCCAAACTTCTGTGTCTGTGCTCACAGCTTAGCTTGCCATAATAATGTTTAAATGCCTGTACATCTAATTGCTTGTGCTTTGTTAGTAGGGCTGGAGAGATGGCCTAGTGGTTAAGAGCACCGACTGCTCTTGCAGAGGACCGGGGTTCGATCCCCAGCACACACATGGCAGCTGAGAACCGTCTGTAACTCCAATTCCAGGAGAACTCCAGTTCCAAGGGAATCCGAGACCCTCTTCCAACCTCCGCGGCATAGCACGACACGGGTGCACAAACCTACATGCAGACAGTACATTCATATACGTACAAAAAAAATAAAATAAAATAAAAAAAAAAAAGATAACCTGGATAAGCTGTCAATCCATGAAGGGGAACAACCTGAACAGACTAGAGTCTAAAATGACATCTCCAGAGAAAACAGACTGCTTTGCTTCTCACCCACTTGTGCCCCTTTTCCAAAGCCTAGAGAACAACTTTCGGAAGAGGAGGCATGGTAGAATGTAAGAGCTGCAGAGAGATTTGGGTGAATTGTGAGACTACAGCAATATACACTGGACTCTTATTTGATCAACATGCTGTGCATACAAGCTTCTCCAATTGGACTATGGAACCTTTGGTTGTTCAAAATATGAACATAGATGCTTGCTAATTGGTTTTACATGAATGTTACTTACATTCATTGCTTATGCTTGACAATCAGCTTACTTCATGGTTGGGATTTTTGGATATTAATTGGCCTTAGTGTGAAAATAAGTTTCAGGTCTGACCTGTCCCCTACTGCCTAGCACTCAAAACAGGCTTGAGCAGCTGGCTATTTAAAATTCAGGTTCCTTTGGGTTGTTAGCCTCACCCATGGGCTCCCCTGCCTCTCAGAAAAATTAAAAAAATAAAATTAAAAAGGTGAGATGTGGGGGCTGGAGAGATGGCCTAGCGGTTGAGAGCGCTGACCCCTCTTACAGAGGACCCAGGTTCGATCCCCAGCACCCACATGGCGGCTGAGAACCGTCTGAAACTCCAACTCCAGTAGAACTCCAGTTCCAGGGGAATCCGACACCCTCTTCTGACCTCCGCGGCATTGCACGACACGGGTGCACAAACTTACATGCAGACAGCACACTCATACACATACAAAAATAAATAAAATAAAATTAAAAATTATTAAAAAAAAAAAAGGTGAGATGTGGTAAAACTTAGTTGGAATGGGTTGGATTCTAAGCCAATGGTACCTCCCTGGCCACACCCATGGGGTGGGCTGTAAGCCAATGGTACCTCCCTGGCCACACCCATGGGGTGGAGTGTAGTGACAAAAAGATTTAGCATTGGGCCCTGAGAATTAAGTCATGATTGATATTTAAGCAGACATGTTGGAATAAACTCTCTCTCTGCGTTTGAACCTCCACCTGCCTACACATGGTATGCTTTCCTGTGCGGGCTTTCCACATGGGTAGTCCTAGGATTAAGTGGGCCCTGCCACAAATCCCGGCAGCGACACCACACTTCCCCTGAAGACTGGCTCTCAATTTGCATAGGACTATGCAAGATGTTAACCATGTATGTAAGTGCACCCATGTCATGAACTACGTGTGGAGAACACCAATCAATAGCACAGCACAACCTTTAAGACCAAATAATCACATCAATGACTGGCACAGCATAAGACATTGGCACAGTGGCTGCACTTTTGTTTTGGGATCAATCAAGGGTTGCTATTTGGACTTAAAGTCCACTCAATGAGAGGAAACTCATGTGTGTACTGGAAACATAGCCAAATATAAATGGATGGAGAGGTCATACTTCTTGGAGAAATCTCCAAGCCTGTCATATCCCTAGACTAATGTAACTTCTTCTTAAATGCAAAATATGTATCCTTATATTTACAGACATATGTACCAGTCACCACTCATCAAAGAAAGTTTTTTCTCTAGGAAAAAAATCTATTACAGAATCCCACAACTGGTCACACATATATACAGAATATCCCAAACCTAAGAGTCACATCTATTAGGCAAACTCTATACCTATAAGGCCAGGAACACAAAAGATTACAAACGGCCCAACCATTGAAATTGGGAGTCTGTATAGTGTGAGTCCTTCAACAGGAGTACTAAATTAAGCTTCATTTACCCAGGGCTCAGGGAACATTGAGGAAGATTGGGCAGAAATATTGTGAGAACCTGATGGTGGTGCATGAATGTATGGAAATAAAATCCTACAAGCTCCTGAGACCTTGCTCATATGAATGTATAGTTTTGACATGCACAAGACCTATGCAAACTCATACAGACAAAATCTAGCATGGAACTGGGGAAATGGGCAGGTGATTCTAATCTTAACTGAAGAAATATTGGTAGCTGATTACTGTTACATGAGGAAGAGCTGGTCTTTTTAAAGTGGGGGACTCTCTTTAGGCACACTAGACCTCAGTGGATGAACTTGCATTGAGGAATGTCTGCAGACACTAATTTGGCACAGTAGACCTTAACACAAATACAGAGTGTATGAATTTCAGTGGGGTCAGGCTGTGCAAGTGGACTGTGAAAGTGTGCCAATGTAAAAGGGGAATAAAGGTGAATAAGATTGATTGAGAAATTCTGTATGAAATTTTTAAAAAATTCAATAAAAAAATTGAAAAAAATAGTGGAAATAAGGCCTTCAGGGATGGCTCAGTAATTGAGATGGCTGCTTGCTCTTGCAGAGGACCCAGGGTGCACATTGTTGCTAACAACCTTCTGTAATTCCAATTCTAGGGAGTCCGATGCACTCTTCTGACCTCCACAGGTAGTGCATGACATGGGTGCACTTATATACATGCATGCAGTATACTCACACACATTTAAGAAAAAGGTGGAAATAAATCATATTTAGATAAGGCACAAAGGTCCAAACCTTTGAACTAATTGATAAATTCATTTGGTAACTACAAGCACCTTTAGGTGACATTCTTATAATTCTTTTAAGCTGCAATTTTGTGATATTTCAAAAGAAAAACAATCCCTCTTTCTTGGCCTTTTTGAAAGTTAAGCGAATCAGCTGGCAGAAATGTGTTTAGAATTCCCATTGACTCCTTTAGAACTGTGGAGAGTGGGCGTTGGCCAAAATGGCGCTTTGGACCCTGGCCAGGTCTTATGACTATCACCTGATTGTTGCCTGACTACCCAGCTCATTCCCCAGCCAATAAGAGAACGCCAAACCTGAGCCCTCATTAGCATGTCCGCTGACTTCTGTATATTGCGCTTACCACTTACAGACCAATGAGAGGCTGCCACAACACTCGCACGCTAGCAGGAGGCCGGGTTAAGAGAAGGGTATATTAGTAGGGGATGCTGGAAGGGGGAGAGGGTTGGGTTGTGGTATGAGTTGCCTGAATAAACTGCGTCTGGAAGAACAAGAGTGTGTCCTCTCCTTTTTCCTGCTGGCCGGGAACAGAGAGCGACAAGGAGAGCGACAAGTGGCGGCCCATACGGGGAACCTCTGTTGGTGCGAGCATGGTTCAGAACCAGACACAGGCAAGTGGGCTAGCCGGTAAGTTCCCAGGTAAGGTGGGACTATAAGGTTCTCGGGAGTAGAGACAATGGGGAATTCAAATTCAATGCGGCCATTGCTCAATGCCTTAAAGGAACTGCTGAAAGTGAAAGGAATTGGCATAAAGACCCAAACTTTAGATGAGTTCTTAGGAGCAGTAGATGAGATCGTGCCCTGGTTTCTTGTGACTGGAAACCTCATGCCACATTGCTGGGGAAAGTTGGGAGGGGACCTAATGTTTGCTGAGGAACAAGGAATTCTGCAGAGAGGTGTAGTTCCGATTTGGAAATTAATAGGAAATTGCTTGGGCGATGAAGGGAGCTGCACAGCAGAAATAAAAAGGGGAAGAACTTCTACAGCAGCTAAAAGAGGAACAGGCGCTACCCAAGGGGGTTGAGGATGAAGAGCAGGATATGTCGGCTGATGAGTTGGAGAGTTTGGTAGAAAGCATGGAGCAAGTGAAGGTTAGCATACAGCTGGCAGCCCCGGGACCTCCGCTACTGCCGACGGCCCCGGGACCCCCTCCACCTTTTGTGGTACCTGGTACTTCATTTCATCCAGAGTGCTGGAGGGAGGTAGCCACTCAAAATCCAGCCCTATGTTTTCCAGTCTTCCAAAACCAACAGGACAATAACCGTTATCATGAGCCACTCGATTTTAAAATCATAAAAAATATAGCGGAAAGTGTGCACTCATATGGAGTGACTGCTGCTTACGTGATTTCACAGGTAGAAAATCTCCACAGGTATTGCATGACCCCTGGTGATTGGCAAAATTTAGCCCGAGCCTGTTTGTCGCCGGGGCAATACCTAGATTGGAAAGCTATATATCTAGAGTTGGCCTATGATCAGGCTGCGCAAAACCGGGCCAACAACCAGCCCACCTGGGATGTGGATATGTTAATGGGGCAAGGATGCTTTGCTAATCAACAAATTAATTATCCTCTCCAAGTATACAATCAGATTAATGATATGGAAACCAGGGCATGGAAAAAATTGCCCAACCAAGGGGAAGTCACCGGAAATTTGACCAAAATAATACAAGGACCAATGGAGCCATTTTCTGATTTTGTGGCAAGAATGGTGGAGGCAGCAGGAAAGGTATTTGGTGACCCTGACACTGCCATGCCGCTTATTAACAATTGGTATTTGAACAATGTACAAAGGAATGTAGGCAGGCAATAAACCCTTACAAAAATAAAGGCTTTAAAGTGTGGATGAAGGTCTGTCGGGAATTAGGTGGCCCTCTTACCAATTCTGGCCTAGCAGCTGCAGTCATGCAAATGGCAAAAGGGCAGATGGGAACGGGAGGCGAGGGTGCTTCCAATGTGGGGACCCCAGTCATATGGAAAGAGATTGTCCCCAAAGGAGAGAGGTGGGTGGTGCTCGGCAGAAGGCACCCCCCATGCCAAAATTGTACCCAAGATGCAAACAGGGGAATCATTGGGCAAATGAATGCAAATCAGTCAAAGATATCAATGGCAGGCCACTCCCACCTTTTAATGGTCGCTCTTCTGAGTCAAATGCCCCACAGGCTTTGCAAAAAAAACTGGAGGAGGGCCCAGCAGCCTCAGGGCCCTCAAATATATGGGGCTATGGAGGAGGGATTGTGGCCCAGCCTCAGACCACCCATGCACTGGGCATGGCTAAGAGAGCTACCAAAGGGAGCGCAGGACTTGACCTCAGTTCCACCACCAGACTTGTATTAACCCCAAGACAAGGAGCACAAGTGGTGGAAACAGATTTCCATGGCCCCTTACCTAAAGAGACTGTGAGCATCATATTAGGTCGCGGTACTGCAGCCTTAAAAGGCCTGATTGTTCATCCTGGAGTTGTTGATTCTGACTACACAGGGGTAGTTAAGATCATGGTGTCCTCACCAACAGGAATTACGGCCATCTCTCCAGGAGATAAGATTGCACAATTGCTTTTGTTGCCCAGCCTGAACTCTCAATTCCCGTGTAAAAACAAAGACAGGGAGAATAAGGCGTTCGGTTCCTCTGGAGACCCAGGCATATACCTTGCCTTAAATTTGGATCAGAGGCCACTCATCTCATTGACTGTGGAAGGAAAGGTTATAATAGGACTCTTGGACACTGGTGCAGATAGATCCATAATAAGTTCAAGGGACTGGCCTAGAGGCTGGCCGTTACAACAGTCCGCTCAAACATTACAAGGTCTGGGATATGCCAAAGCACCACAACTCAGTGCCAGAGAGTTATCTTGGAGGAACCATGAAGGACAGTCAGGATTGTTTCAACCATATGTTTTGGAGGTTCCGATTTCTCTGTGGGGTCATAATCTTCTTGAACAGATGGGGTTTCAGCTTACCAATGAAGTTCAGTATAGCCCTCAATTTACAACATTATGCAAAGGATGGGACATGTGCCAGGTAAGGGTTTAGGAAAACAGCTGTAGGGCTGAGTGTCTCCAGTTATTGCCTCAAAATGCAGCGGAAGGCAAGGTTTGGGTTTTCCCTAGGGGCCACTGAAGATATGGTGCCCATTACATGGAAAACCAAGGAACCTGTATGGGTTTCTCAGTGGCTGCTACCCTCGGAAAAGATCAAAGCAGCGTGAGAATTGGTCGAGGAACAGCTTGCACTAGGGCACATTCACTCCTCCACCTCTCCGTGGAACACCCCTATATTTGTAATTAAAAAGAAAACAGGCAAGTGGAGATTACTACATGATTTAAGGGAAATCAATAAACAAATGGTAATTATGGGGCCCATGCAGCGGGGGCTTCCTCTGCCCTCAGCAATTCCAAGACACTGGCCCATTATAATTATAGATGTAAAAGATTGCTTCTTTTCCATTCCCCTTCACTCTCAAGACATGGTAAGATTTGCTTTCACTGTCCCCTCTCAAAATCATGCAGAGCGCGATCAGCGTTATGAATGGACTGTCTTGCCGCATGGGGATGGCTAGTAGCCTCACTATGTGCCAGCTCTTTGATGCTAAAGCTCTGAAACCAGTCAGAAAAAAATTTCCAATACTGAAGCTCTGCCATTATATGGATGATATCTTGTTGGCTGCCCCAGAGGAAGCGATGCTAGATGAGGCATATCTCGACTTAGTCACTTCTTTGAGCCGAAAAAATTTACATATATCCCCAGAAAAGGTACAAAAGGAAAAACATGGTCCATTATTTGGGCACAATGATCTCCCCAGAAACAGTTCGGCCACAAAAGTTGTGCATACGTACTGACCATTTGACGACTTTAAATGATTTTCAAAAGTTATTAGGAGATATTCAATGGGTCTGACCCTACCTACATATCCCAAATTGTCAATTGAAACCTTTGTATGATATCCTGCCCGGTGAGACAGAACTTCACTCCCTTAGGTGCCTTACTGCAGAAGCTAAACAGGCTTTGCAACTAGTTGAGAGGGAGATTCAGACCACTGCATTTAGGCGCTGTGATCCATCTCAGCCTATCACACTCTGCATATTACAGTCTCCCTGTCAACCCACTGGGGTGATATGGCAGGGTGGCCTGCTTCTCTGGGTTCATCCAAAAATCTCTCCAGCAAAAACACTTGAAAATTACTGACCGCTGTGGCCACTCTGGCCCTGCTGGGTGTCCAGCAGTGCATTCAGCACTTTGGAGACTCTCCGCAGGTGATCATTGTTCCTTACACCAAACAACAAATTGAGATCCTAGCTGCATCATTAGATGATTGGGCCATCCTGTGTTGTTCCTTCCCGGGCACACTTGACAATCACTATCCTAGGGACCCTTTGTTGCATCTCGCTTCTGCTCATCCTGTAATTTTCCCCCACATCACTGCATCTGCCCCGCTAAACAGTGCCCTTCTCATATTCACAGATGGGTCTAAGACAGGCCAAGGAGCTTATATGGTGGCAGGAGCACCTCCAGTCACGGTACCATTCTCTCCTGCCTCCCCTCAAGTTATTGAGCTCGTAACAGTGTTTCAGACCTTTAATGCTCCTTTCAACCTGATTTCTGACAGTCAATATGTTGTTAATATCCTAAAAAGGCTCGAGGTAGTAGGAAAGATCAATCTCAGGTCAGTCGTCGGGTCTCTTCTGCGTACTTTACACATGCTCATTCTCCAGAGAGACCACCCATTCTTTGTTCAGCATATTTGGGCTCACACCGGACCGCCCAGCCCACTATCTGAAGGTAATGATTCAGTTGATAAGGTGTCCAGAGCTCTGATGTGTTTTCTCTCCTCCCCTCAGGAACTTGCACGCACCTTTCACTCCAGCTTTCATGTTAATTCTAAAACGCTTGCCTCCCGATTTCACATCTCTCAAGCCGATGCTCATGATATTGTAAAAAATTGTCATCATTGTGCCCCACTTCTGCCGCAACAGTCCCTTGGGATTAATCCCAGGGGTCTCCTTCCATTACATGTGTGGCAGATGGATATCACTCACATCCCTGAATTTGGCACATTAAAATATGTGCATGTCTCTGTTGATACCACCTCGGGAATCATTTTTGCCTCCCTACACTCTGGAGAAAAGGCCCATCATATCCACGAACATTGTTTCCAGGCGTGGGCAGCCTGGGGACAGCCTAAAGAGTTAAAGACTGACAATGGCCTGGCTTACACTTCAGGCTCCTTTACCTCCTTCTGTTTGATGATGGGCATTCGCCTCACTCACGGTTTGCCATACAATCCGCAAGGACAAGGCATTATTTATTATTATTATTATTATTATTATTATTATTATTATTTATTTTTGTATGTGTATGAATGTATTGTCTGCATGCAGGTCTGTGCACCCGTGTCGTGCAATGCCACGGAGGTCAGAAGAGGGTCTCGGATTCCCCTGGAACTGGAGTTCTCCTGGAGTTGGAGTTACAGACGGTTCTTAGCCGCCATGTGGGTGCTGGGGATCGAACCCGGGAAGGACAAGGCATTATTGAGCATGCTCATAGTACACTAAAGGAGTGCCTTCAAAAACAAAAGGGGGGAATAGCCTCTGGCTCTCCTCCAAAGGAAATACTTGCGATTGCTCTTTTTACTATTAAGTTTTTAAATTTAGATAAGCACGGGCGGTCAGCTGTGGACAGACACACACAAACAGACAACACTCCAAAGGGGCTTGTAATGTGGAAAGACATACTTTCAGGACAATGGTATGGTCCAGACCCGGTCCTAATATGGGCGAGAGGATCTGTCTGTGTTTTTCCTCAGGATCATCAACAACCTCTTTGGATCCCGGAAAGGCTCACCTGAGTGGTTCAAGATGTGGAAGTGTGGGATGCTCGTGATGATGGTGCCATGGCCCATGGCGATGACAGAAGAGCTTCATTGGGGGATGATTACAGTGTTCCCTAAACCTATCCCAGTCACCCATTCAGTGCAAGTATTCCCCCGCTTTTTTGCGACCAATGATAACATGGAGGTCCTTTTTTTTTACCATTAGATGACACATTAGCAGCAGTACAAGAGACCATACACCTGCCCCTAAGCGGATTACTGTGCTTCCATCTGATTACTAACATAACCCAGGACAGTGATTGTGTACGTAGGTATAACCAGACAGGAGGCTGGTTTGATGCACCCCCTCCAGGGACCAGCTGGTCCAATGCCACATGGCTCAGGGGAGCTTGGCCCGTTATGGTTTTAAAAGAAAATACTACTATACCTCCTCAGCCAAGATGGGCTCCTTCTTGTAGAGGAAGTCGTGAGGGATTACCCCCATGGACTGGGTGTCAAGCCAAGAAGGTGGCTTGGGTTGTCCATGATTATTTTACTTTCTCACCTTACATAAGTACCTTCTATAATGCTACCTGGGCAGGATACAATTGGACATATCAAAACCCAACCATGGCCTTGCGTTCTAACCCTTTTGACAATTGGATGCTGTGTGGGGATCAACGGCAGCTGCACAGACTTAACACCCATGAGCATGTTGACAGGTGGAGCATGGGGTAATGATTTAATGATGCTGGAATGCTACCACCTTTCCTCTAGCAGTGGTATTTCGTGGCAATTGCAGCATCAGCTGCCGTGGCTACAGCTACGGCAGTTTTCCTGACGTCAACTGTTCAGACAGCGGCTGCACTTAACAATTTGTCGGCTGGTGTTGCTGAGGTTATGACCAATCAACAGAATATTAATAATCATTTCAAAACAGGCATTATGTTACTCAATCAAAGGGTTGATTTGGTGCAGGATCAGCTCGATGTGCTTATACAGATAGCACAGTTGGGGTGTGAATGGAGACATTCTGGGCTCTGTATTACCTCTGTACCTTTTCAGAATCTGAGCCATGCAGCTAATCTATCACGCAGTCTCTCACATCATTTAACAGGAAACTGGTCTGGTGAACTCGACTCTCTATTGGAAGAACTCCGCTCATCCATCATGCACATCAACTCTACATGAGTAGACTTGTCCATGTCTGAGGGTTTTATCTCCTGGATGTTGAAGGTGGTGTCTCACCTACAGCAGTGGGCTGGAACAGTGGGTTTGGGTTGCAGTATAATCCTGCATGGGTCATTGTGTCTGTGGTGTCAAGTTTGGCTTGGCATGCTAGAGAAGTAGTCAAAGACGGGTAAGACCCGCTGCATGTATTACCAACCTAAGACAGGGAACAAACCTTTGCTGTTTGTTTAACCCCATGACGGGTAAGGAATACCTCTGCAGGGGCAACCTAAGACAGGCATTCTCTCTGCCATATTATAAAAGAAAGGGGGAGATGTGGAGAGTGGGCATTGGCCAAAAGGGCGCTTTGGACCCTGGCCAGGTCTTATGACTATCGCCTGATTGTTGCCTGACTGCCCAGCTCATTCCCCAGCCAATAAGAGAACGCCAAACCTGAACCCTCATTAGCATGTCCGCTGACTTCCGTATATTGCACATACTGCTTACAGACCAATGAGAGACTGCCATGACGCTCGCACGCTAGCAGGAGGCGGGGTTAAGAGAAGGGTATATTAGTAGGGGATGCTGGAAGGGGGAGAGGGTTGGGTTGTTGTATGAGTTGCCTGAATAAACTGCATCTGGAAGAACAAGAGTGTGTCCTGTCCTTTTTCCTGCCAGCCAGGAACAGAGAGCGACAAGGAGAGCAACATAGAACTACTGTATACATATAATACAATAATACAGGTCCAATCTAAATGAAAAATTTTATCTTCACAAATTTTCTATGTATAATTTAATTCCACAGAACATGTATTTTATTTGGGAAAGAAAAAAGTGGAAAAAAATTCTAATTATTGGTTTAGCCATCTACGGGAGGGATCAGATCTAAATCTTCCTTCAGACATCATTCATCCTTACCCACTCATCATTTGATACATAATTTTCAGTTTATGTCCTGGATCATTTTCTTTAAAGATCTAGTTCTCCACAGTTTATTCCAGCATGGTTAGTATAGTCACTATTGCCAGCTATAATAATGGAGATAGTTATAGTTATCTTTACAGAAGTATATAATATTTTGTATCAGCTAACACATCAACTCATATATTAAATTCTCGTTTCTGGTATATTGCTAAAACTAATTATGAATTGTACACATGTGCACATGTTTACATCTCTTAGTAAAATACAAAAAATGAAGAAAAGCATGATGGACAGGATAAAGAAGACAAAGTGCAGGGCCGGAGAAATGGCCTAACTGTTAAGAGCCTCGACTGTTCTTCCAGAGGACCTGGGTTCGATCCCCAGCAACCACATGGTGACTGAGAGCTTTCCAAAACTCCAATTCCAGGAGAACTCCAGTTCCAGGGGAATCCAACACCCTCTCTGACTTCTGTGGCACGACACTGGTACAAAGACCTACATGCAGACAGTGCATTCATACACATGAAAAATAAATAAATAAATAAAAATGTAAAAGAAGAAGACAAAGTGGGGAAGGTAAAAAGGGAGGGAGGGTGTGGAGAAGAAAAAGAAAATGAGTCAGTGAAACTAAGAAAGAAACAAAAAGAGAAAATAAGGACAAACAGATAGATTTTCTACAATTTAATCTTAATAGTTATTTTAATATCTTTATTGAAAGTGATATTTTGTTTTAAAATGAGAAATATTATTGAAGAAACACTGAGCCCTGGCTATGTTCAAGGCAGTGAATTAGACTGGTATAATAATTTTGGTTGTCAAATATAGAAAGCTTCAGTAAATGTCAGTTTTGTTTTGCTTTTAATATTGTAGAGGGTATAATCACCATCTTTCATATTGTGTATCCATTTGTGGCTTTTTTAAAAAAAGCCTGGCATTTTATGACAGTGAAGTAAAAATTTAAAATATTAGTGCTGCCATCAAGCAAATGGTATCTTTCAGCACAGGGCCTGCCATGAACTTTGCTTGTGATATGAGGGAGACTGAGTTCCAGTAATTGTAAAAAGAGCAAATCATACCTTTGACGTTGTAATGCTGGAGATAAGAGCCCACGTTTACCTCCCTAGACAGAAAGTGTAGAAGTTGAGTTCATATTAACAGCCATTTCCTAAAGCTTGTGCAGTATAAGCAAATGCTATTTAGTCAGTCTGAAAAACTGGAACAAGAAAGGGTCAGCAGGTCTACATCATTTGATAGCTCGGGGTACATTTAGGATGAAGAGGAGTGCTTGTGAGAGAATATCATACATGTATGCATGCATACGTGGGTGTGTTTATATATGTATGTTAATAAGGATCTCAATAGTTGAAAAGGGTTCAGGAATAATGGAAGGATACTTGCATAATCTTATTTTTAGGTTACTTCACATTGAATGACTTGTAAAGATGAATATTAATTACTGCTTATGAAAAGAAATAGTTCAGAGAAAAGTTAAATGAACTGCAGAGTTTTCATATGCTTTCCTGAAAGAGAATATGATTAATGCCACTTATTTATTGCTCTTATGCCCTGATTAAAGCTTAAAATTCTCCTACTTATGAAATAACTGTCTGGGTTTCTGGCACAGGGAAAAAGGACTATAAATATTCAGGATTCTGAAAATAAATGAGAGGCCAGAGAGACTGCTCAAGGGTTCAGAGCACTGGTTGCTCTTGCAGAGAAGCCAGGTTCCTAGCACCTGCTTGGTAGCTCCAGTACCAGAGAAGTTGATGCTCTCTCCTGGGCTCCAAGGGCATTGCATGATATGGGTGCACTTCCATATATGTAGGCAAAACACTCAAACACATAAAACAAAAATAAATAAAAATTAAGTAAAATAAACTGGTTAGGTTCTTCAGCTCTCTCTCTCTCTCTCTCTCTCTCTCTCTCTCTCTTTCTGTTTTGAGACAAGGTCACTGTAGCCTAGGCTGTCCCCAAATTCCCTCTGTGGCCTCTAATTGAAGGTAGTCCTCCTGCTTTTCCCTCTGAAGTGACGAAATTATGGATATGAATCATCATGCCAGGTTTATAAATTCTTACACACAGAAAATACTATTCTCACAGGTCTCTATTTTTCAAATCCAAAACAGGGTCTATTAAAAGTTGTTTTCAACAAACTAATTTTCTGTACTTTTTTTGGTGCTCTGCAAGTTTTCCAGTTCTGAAGGTAATTTTCCATAGAAGTGAAGATTCCCAATAAAACCAGTTGCAATAGATCATTTTTTGTGTGTATTATGCATTTACCCTTGTTATATTAGACAATCTTTGGTATATTGATTATCAAGGTCATTACATGGTTCCAAGACAAAATTCTAAAAGCCACAAGAGAAAAACAACAAGCCATATGTAAGGGGAAACCTATCAGAATTACAACTGACTTCTCTTTGCAATCTATGAAAGCAAGAAGAACGTGGAGCAAAGAACTCCAAGTGTTAAAGGACTATAGATGGGAACCCAGGTTACTATACCCAGCAAAAATGTTGATTATAGTTAATGGAAAAAGAAAAGTCTTCCATGACATAAACAAGATGAAGGAATACATGTCCAGAAAACCAACCCTTCAGAGAATACTTGAAGCAATTCAAGGGACAGAAGAAAGGAGCAACTATCCCCAGGCAACTAGAAAGAGAAATTAATAAAAGGATAACTGCAGAAGTAAAAACCTAGACCCAAAATGCAAATGGGTAATAAGGTGAATGGAAGCTACACAAACCTATCAGTTATAACCTTAAATATTAGTGGACTAAACTTCTCAATCAAAAGATATAGACTGGGAGATTGGATTAGGAAACAGAACCCATCTATATGCTGTCTACAAGAAACACATCTTACCTTCAAGGACAGGCACCACCTTAAAGTGAAAGGATGGAAAAAAAATTCTAAGCAAATGGTACCAAAAAGAAAGCAGGTGTTGCTATTTTAATATCAGACAAAATAGACTTTAAAGTAAAAGAAATCAGAAGAGACAAAGAAGGCCATTACATTTTTATCAAAGGAACAGACCATGAAGATTTCACAATCATGAGTATATACGCACCAAACTTTGGTGCACCAAACTTTATAAAGAAAATTTTCCAGGAGCACAAGGCACAGATTAACCCCAGTAATACTCATAGTAAGGGACTTCGATACCCCACTGAGCCCTTTGGACAGGTCAACCGGACAAAAAATAAACAGAGAGACATCTGAACTGAATAATATGATACACCAAATGGACCTCACAGACATCTACTGAATATTCCACCCTAATACCAGAGAATACACTTTCTACTTAGCACCCCATGGAATAATCCCCCAAATCAACCACATACTGGGACACAGAAGAAACTTCCACAAATACAAAAAGATTGAAATAATTTCATGCCTATCAGATCACAACACAAGATAATCCCTACTATCTACAAGAATACATGGAGATTGAACAACACACTCCTGAATAACGAATGGGTCAAGGAAGAGATAAAGAAAGAAATAAAAGCATTCCTGGAACTTAATGACGATGATAATACAACACAACAAAACCTATGAGATATTTTAAAAGTAGTCCTAAGAGGTAAGTTTTAGCCTTGGGTGCTTACATTTGAAAAACAGAAAGAGCACAAATGAATGATCTAACACTGTAGCTAAAAACACTTGAGAGGCAACAACACATGAACCCTAAATTCAAAAGACAGGAAGAAGTAACAAAAATCAGAGCAGAAATCAATGAAATAGAAACAAAGAAAAGAATAGAAAAAATCAATGAATCCAAAAGTTGGTTCTTTGAGAGAATAAACAAGATAGACAGACCTTTAGGCCAGTTAACCAAAAGAAAGAAGGAACAGCTCCAAAGTAATACAATTCATGATGGAAGGGGAAATATCACAACAGACAATGAAAAAATCCAGACAATCATGTGGAAATACTTCAAAAATCTATATTCTACAAAGTTTGAAAACCTAGAAGAAAAAGGAGAACTATAGACGCATTTCCCTAATGAACACAAATGCCAAAAAGGAGAACTATAGACCCATCTCCCTAATGAACACAAATGCCAAAATTCTAAATAGGATACTGGCAAATGGCATACAGACCCACATCAAGAAGATCATCCATCATGACCAAGTTGGATTCATACCAGAGATGCAGGGATGGTTCAACATATGAAAATCAATAAATATAAAACATATAAATGGACTCATAGACAAAAACCACACCATCATCTCAATTGATGCAGAAAAGCCTTTGACAAAACCCAGCATCCCTTCATGCTTAAAGTCCTAGAGGGAATTGGATTGGAGGGATCATTCTGTCATTCCTCAGTGTAACCAAAGCCATATACAGGAAACCCATAGCCAATATCATCCTAAATTGGGGGAAAAAAAAAAACAGAAGAATTCCCTTTAAAAGTAGGAATTCAGCAAGGCTGACCCCTGTCACCACTCCTCTTCAATATACAATTGCTAGGGCAATAAGGCAAGAAAAGGAAATTAAAGGAGTTCTAATTGGAAAAGAGGAAGTAAAGCTATCCCTTCTTGCTGATGATATGATTGTTTGCTTAAGGGATTGTATTAGTCAGGGTTCTCTAAAGAAACAGAAGCAACAGGATGAATATATATAGCTATATACAATTTATTGATTTGCTCACATGACAGAGTTCAAGGATTCCAACGGTAGCTGCACCATACTGGAAAGGTCGAGATGAGAATCCAGGGAACTGCTCAGTCCGCTAGGCTGGATGTCTCAGTAGTCCCAATCCAGTGCTGAAGGCCCAAATGGGTTCCAGGAGATCTGCCGGTCTCAGTACACACTGGGATCCGAAAGGTTGATCACAGCAGCAAGACAAACTCACCAGATGAGACAGGCAAGCCGCAGGAGAACAGGGGCCAGCTCCTTCTGCCATGGCCTTAAATATTGCCTGCCGGCAGAAGGTAATGCCCAAATTTGGGGTGGGCCATCCGGGTTGAGGCGGTCCAATCAGAAGACCCTTTTTCTCTTATTTGTTCCTTAGTCCAGTCAAGTTGACACCCAGGATTAACCATCACAAGTCCACCCCTTGTCAACTTGACACCCAATAAATAGCATCTCCTTATGCTTAAATGTCAAATGAAAACAATGTCAAGGTCATAATTCCATCTAACAGGTTTTAAGTTTCTCATGTGCAATAGCAAAGGATTATGTTTTAGAGTAGGTGGTAATGGCCTTGAGAAGAACTTAGTCCTTCAGTATCCAATAAACTAAATATGACAACACTTAACACATATCTCAGTTGCACATTCCAAAGGGAACAACACAAGTATCCGATCTTTATATAATTATATAAATATATATATATATACTATTATATATATAATATATATAGATATATATATACAAATAGGACGAAGGTTAATGTCTATTATAATCCATGTTTTCTGCAACTGGTCCCGTGGCAGCTGATATTATGCTGATATTCAGCTGATATTTATGATACCTTCTTCTACTATCCATTTTGTATTTCGTCCACCATCAGCAAGCACCTCTGCAGATCTTGGCTCTTTCCCTGGAGGAGGACCCATACCTTCATCCCTGGAAGGGTCTGGGGCATTTATTGTCCTGTCTGGTGTGGGTTGTTGGACGTTTCTCACACATTGGCCTGTGATCATAGGGACATAGGGTAGCACCAGAATGTGCCCTACAGCAATTCTCTCTTGCCTTCCAGACATAATCTTCCTTGCCCCATTGTGGAGAAAGCTCCAATTTCCCCCTGCGTATGTCTGGAACTCCAATCACATGCTCGCTAAACTATGCTAGATTCCTTCCTTAAGACCTGTTGGCTTTAAAGAGCCGGTAGGACCCCAAAGTAGCCAGGCGGGAAGTCGTTAGCTTTACAGTATCAATGAGAACAGTTTGCATTATCTCTGTGGCAAAAGCACGTCCCCCCATTGGAGACCAAAACCATCTAGACACAAGCAGAACACATGGTCGGTGGTACAGGAAAGACAAAAAATTTTGCCTTACTGGCGTTTCACTAGGGGTGTAGTGAGTGGAATATTCCCACTCACACCCTTGGTTCCTAGACCCATGAGTTCTGGCTTTAGGAGAAACAGTACCATATGGTGGTCACTGATTCAAAGCATACACCTTTTGCTGGAGAACCTTGCCCCATGCCCCCATTGGTATTGCTACATAATTGATGTTGTAACTGTGTGTTCAAGAGGCTATTCCATCGTTTTATCAAGCCAGCTGTTTCTGGTTGGTGGGGAACATGATAAGACTAGTGGATATCATGACCATGGGCTCACTGTTGTACTTTTTTGGCTGTGAAGTGCGTTCCTTGGTCAGAAGCAATGCTGTGAAGAATACCATGACAGTTGATAAAGGCCAGTTCTGTAAAAGTCCTTGGATGGTAGTTTTGGAAGAAGCATTACATGTAGGAAGGCAAATCCATAACCGGAATAAGTATTCCTGTAAGGAAAAAACACTCTCCCCTCCATGATGGAAATGGTCCATGTAGTCGACCTGCCACCAGTTTGCTGGTTGGTTACCCCGGGGAATAGCACCATTTCAGGGGCTCAATGTTGGTCTCCACTTTTGGCAAATCTGGCACTCAGCAGCAGCTGTAGCCAGATCAGCCTTGCTGAGTCGAGCCCATGCATAACCTCCATCTCTGCATAACCTCCATCTCTGCCACCATGACCACTTTGTTCGTGGACCCATTGAGCAGCAACAGGGACAGCTGGAGAAAGAGGCCGACAATCCACAGAACGAGTCACCCAATCTACTTGATTATTAAAACTCATCCTCTGCTGAGAACACCTTTTGATGAAGCCATTAATGAGACCACATTACTACATGCGAGACACATAGTCATACTTCACCTCCCTTGACCATTCAGCAAGAGCTTTAATCCACCTACTTCTATTCCCCACAATGATCTTCTCACCAATTTTTACCAGATCATGTTCCTTCCAAGCCCCTGACCATTCAGCCAAACCATTGGATGCAGCCCATGAATCAGTATGTGATCGAACCTCTGGCCATTTCTCCTTCTAGGCAAAATGCACAACCAAGTACACTGCCCGAAGTTCTGCCCACTGTGAAGTTTTTCCTTCACCAGTGTCCTTTTAGGGTTGTTTCAGAAAATAGGCTGTAATGTTGCAACTGTCCACCTCTGGGTGTTGCCTGCATAGTGTGCAGAACTATCAGTAAAACAGGGCCTAGTCTTCTCTTCCTCAGTACAACTGAATCGCATAGCGGCACAACCCCCATGAAGCCAGCTACGGTGCATGCTTACCCACAGGAGAGCCATTGTAAACAGGAGTGCGGAAACATTAGGCGAGTTTGGGCAACTTCTTCTATGTAACTTGCCTGTGCCCATCAGAGCCTACCTGGTCGCTGTTGAATGTACCACTCCAGTTTGACAAGTGGGAGATTGATTGCTGTGCACGTCCGTACTTTCATCGGTCTGGGGTATCACGATAACACCCGCTCTAAGATGGACAGCTTCAAGGCTCGCCATGGTGACTTGGTGGCCCATTGTCAAACGTTCAGTTTCCACTAAGGCCCAATAGCAGGCTAAGAGCTGTCTCTCAAAAGGAGAATAGTTGTTTGCAGATGAAGGTAGAGCCTTGCTCCAAAATCCCAAGGGCCTCCGCTGTGATTCCCCTATGGGAGCCTGCCACAGACTCCAGACAGCATCTCTATCTGCCACTGATACCTCAAGCACCATTGGGTCTGCTGGATCATATGGCCCTAGGGGCAGAGCAGCCTGCACCGCAGCCTGGACCTGTTGAAGAGCCTTTTCCTGTTCCAAGCCCCACTCAAAGTTTGCTGCCTTACGAGTCACCTGATATATGGGTCGTAGTAACACACCCAGATGAGGAATGTGCTGCCTCCAGAATCCAAAAAGACCCACCAGACGTTGTGCTTCTTTCTTGGTGGAGGGAGGGGCCAGGTGCAACAACTTATTCTTTACCTTAGAAGGAATGTCTCTGCATGCTCCACACCACTGAACTCCTAGAAACTTCACCGAGGTAGATGGCCCTTGAATTTTAGTTGGATTTATTTCCCATCCTCTCATGCGCATATGCTTTACCAACAAGTCTAGGCTAGCTGCTACCTCCTGTTCACTGGGTCCAATCAACATAACATCATCAATATAGTGGACCAGTGTGATATTTTGTGGAAGAGTCAGGCGATCAAGATCCCTTCTAACTAAGTTATGGCACAACGCTGGAGAGTTAACATACCCCTGAGGTAAGACAGTAAAGGTATACTGTTGGCCTTGCCAGCTGAAAGCAAATTGCTTCTGGTGGTCCTTATGAACCGGTATTGAGAAAAAAGCATTGGCCAGATCAATAGCTGCATACCAGGTACCAGGAGACATATTAATCTGCTCGAGTAAGGACACCACATCTGGTACAGCGGCTGCAATTGGTGTCACTACTTGGTTGAGTTTTCGATAGTCAACTGTCATTCTCCATGATCCATCTGTCTTTTGCACAGGCCAAATTGGAGAGTTAAATGGAGATGTGGTAGGAATCACCACCCCTGCATCTTTCAAATCCTTGATAGTGGCATTAATCTCCGCAATCCCTCCAGGGATACGATACTGTTTTTGGTTCACTATTTTCCCTGGTAGAGGCAACACCAATGGTTTCCATTTGGCCTTTCCAACCATAATAGCCCTCACTCCACAGATCAGGGAACCAATGTGGGGATTCTGCCAATTTCTAATTATATCTATCCCAATTATACATTCTGGGACTGGGGAAATAACTACGGGATGCGTTCTGGGACCCACTGGGCCCACCGTGAGTCGGACTTCAGCCAAAACTCCATTTATCACCTGACCTCCATAGGCCCCTACTTTAACCGGAGGGCCACAATGCTTTTTAGGGTCTCCTGGGATCAGTGTCAACTCAGAACCAGTATCCAATAGGCCTCGAAAAGTCTGATTATTTCCTTTTCCCCAGTGTACAGTTACCCTAGTAAAAGGCCTCAGGTCCCTCTGGGGAAGGACAGGAGGAAGGCAAACAGCATAACTCTTTGGTATTGTGACAAGGTCCTTCCTCACTGGAACCCGGCCACCCCTTCATTCAAGGGGTTCTGGGTCTGTGAACTGTCTCAAGTCTGGAAACCGGTCAACTGGGCGGGATTCGCTACTCCTAAAATCAAATGTTGACTTCCTGTCATTCGTTCTAGAGCTTTTCTGCTTATACAGATCAAATAAAAACTTAGTAGGCTTCTTATGTATTTGGTTCCTGGGAACACCATGATTAATTAGCCAGTTCCAAAGATCATTTCGGGTCATGCCATTATAGGTATTGTTTTGCCTTTGCCACCCATTATGATAATTACTGTAACTACGCTCATCTGGCCTTCTGCGATTCAGTGCTGCCACCTGACGCCTACCCTGAGGTCCTGTTAGACCTACTACGTGTACATTTAATTTATGCAAACGAGCCACAACTTCTCTAACTGTAAGATCTGGCATAAGAAATAGAGCAAAAACAAAGCTCTTCAAATGTTCTGGTGTCTCTCTCAGTACTTTCCATCTTATAAATTCAGTGAATGGCATGTCCTCTGGGTCCTCATATTGTGGAGAATGTGGTTTTACACTTCGAATCCACTCGAGCATGCCCATCTGCCTGACCCTCACAATCCCTTCATCAATACTAAGCCAAGGAATATCAGGCATCTCTAACTCGCTGTTAGTAGGCCATGTTTTAATAAATACATCAGCCAACCATTCAAATAAACTTTTAACACCTTTTTTAACTGCTCGAGCTTCCATGTTAAACCTAGAATCTCTACTCAGTGGGCTCATATCAATAAACTCAGTATGATCCAATTTTATATTCCTTCCACCATTATCCCACACCCTTAAAATCCATTCCCACACATATTCCTTAGGCTTCTGCCTGAATGAATCGGCAAACTCATTAACTTCTTTAGTGGTATAGTGCACCTCCTCGTGGACCACACTTTCTATCTCACCTTGAGGGGCTTGCTTAGACTTCAAGCTGGTTATAGGTCTAGAGGCAACAATTGTTGGGCCCTGAGGGACATTATCTCCCACTGGGAGGGGCGATTAATTTCCTCAGGCAAGGGTGGGGAGGAGGGATCTGCAGGGTGTGGATTCTCTGTGTGGGGAGATTAATTCCTCAGATAAAGAAAATCCCTCAGAATCCGAGGGTTCAAAATCCTCACCATCATGGTTCTCCTACACATCTCCATCCCAAGTTTCAGGGTTCCACCCTTTCCCCACCAGTACACTCACTTTAACTGCTGACACTCTTTGTGGCTGGGAATTAAATTTGCATTGTAAATCAGCCAAACATATAATAAGGGCTCCAGCTTGATTTTCTGCAGCTTTAGCTCTTTGGCTGCTGGAGAGAAGATTCTCTTCCAGAGCACACTTGGAAACCTTTAAATTGTTGTTTCTAATCCTGAGCTGTTCATTTTTATCACCGAGCTCCTTATTTTCCTCTATCACTTTACCAGACATGCTAGGAGCAACAAGGCAGCATCATTATTTTCCTTATTTTTCTGCAGTTTCTCAAATGTTTTATATAGAGAGCTGCTAAATTCCTTGCTTCTCACAAGAGGTGAGTTAGGTGAGTCAAATGGCACTATCTTCATAATTACATCAAATAGTCTGCCCAAGGATTATCATTCCTCTTCATGCCACCAGGAAAGCCTTCAGTAACTCTAGGCTTCATTGAGTTGGTGAGCTGGCTCCAGAGACTACCAAGCACACTGAAGAAATTCATCCTTTCAATTCTGTTTCTCTAGAACCACTCCTGGTACCAAAATCTGTATTAGCCAGTGTTCTCTAAAGAAACAGAAGCAACAGGATGAATATATATAGCTATATACAATTTATTGATTTGCTCACGTGACAGAGCTCAAGGATTCCAACAGTAGCTGCACCACACTGGAAAGGCTGAGACGAGAATCCAGGGAACTGCTCAGTCCACAGCCTGGATGTCTCAGTAGTCCCAATCCAGTGCTGAAGGTCCAAATGGGTTCCAGGAGATCTGCCGGTCTCAGTACATGTTGGGATCCGAAAGGTTGATCACAGCAGCAAGACAAACTCACCAGATGAGAGAGGCAAGCTGCAGGAGAACAGGGGTCAGCTCCTTCTGCTGTGGCCTTAAATACTGCCTGCCAATACTGCCTGCTGGCAGAAGGTAACACCCACATTTGGGGTGGGCCATCTGGGTTGAGGTGGTCCAATCAGAAGACCCTTTTTCTCTTGTTTGTTCCTTAGTCCAGTCAAGTTGACACCCAGGATTAATCATCACAGGGATGCTAAAAACTCCACCAGAAAACTCCTGGAAATGATTAATAACTTCTGTAAAATGGCAGGATACAAAATTAACCTAGAAAACTCAGTAGCCTTTCTTTACACCAACAACAAGGAACTGAAGAAGGAATTCAAGGAGACCTCCCCACTCACAATAGCCTCAAAAATAATACAATACCTAGGAACAAACCTAACCAAAGACACCAAAGATCTCTACAACAAAAATTTTAAACCGTTGAAGAAGGAAATTGAAGAAGACATCAGAAGACACAAAAACCTCCCAGGCTCATGGATTGGGAAAATTAATATAATAAAAATGTCCATTCTACCCAAACTCTTGTATAGATTTAATGCAATCCCAATTAAAATCCCCATGTGTTTCTTCACAGGCTTAGAAAAAAAAGTCATTAATATCATTTGAAAAAAGAAAAGTCCCTGAATAACCAAAGCAACCCTGAGTGAAAAGAGCAAAACAGGGGAGGATCTCTATACCAGACTTCAAATTATACTACAGGGCTATAGTCATAAAAACAGCTTGGTACTGCACAAAAACAGACCTGTTGACCAATGGCACAAAACTGAAGATTCAAACTTGAACATATACAATTGCAGCCATCTCATATTTGACAAGCGGGCCAATAAGACACAATGGAGGAAAGACAGCATCTTCATTAAGTTGTGTTGGCCAAATTGGATCACCACTTATAAAAGAATGAAATTAAGCTAGTACCTCTCACCCTGTAAAAAAAGTCAACTCCAGATGGATTAAAGACGTCACTGTGAAACCCTGAACTCTGAAGGTGATGGAAGAAAAAGTTGCCAGCAGACTACAAGACATGGGCATAGGAAAAGACTTCTTAAATCATACAGCAGCTGCACAAGAGTTAAGGTCAACCGTTGACAAATGGGACTTCATTAAACTCAAAAGCTTCTGTACATCAAAGGAAACAATCAAGGAAGTGAAGAGAAAACCCACAGAGTGGGAGAAAACCTTCACCGCAGATACATCTGACAAAGCATTGATTTCCAGAATATATAAACTACTCAAAAAACAAAGAAGAAAGAAAACAAATGACCCACTCAAAAGATGGAGCAAAGAGCTGAACAGAAACTTCACAAGTGAGGAATTAGAGATGGCTGAGAAACATCTCAAAAAGTGTTCAACATTGCTAATAATTAAGGAAATGCAAATTAAAACCACTTTAAGATATCATCTTACTCCAATAAGACTGGCTAGGATCAAGAAAACAAATGATACCAAGTGCTGGAGAGGTTGTGGGGAAAAGGGAACACTCATCCACTGCTGGTGGGAATGTAAGCTCATACAGCCACTATGGAAAGCAGTGTGGAGAACCCTTGGAAGACATGGAATGAACTTGCTACCCGACCCAGCCATACCACTCCTGGGCATGTACCCTCAAGACTCATCTTACCGCAGAGATACATGCACAGCCATATTTATTGCAGCTCTCTTCACAATAGCAAGGATCTGTAACCAACCCAAGTGCCCCTCAACTGACAACTGGATAGAGAAAATATGGTACAGGTATTTACACAATGGAGTTCTACACAGCAGTAAAGAAAGATGACATCATGAACTTTGCAGGTAAATGGCTAGAGTTAGAAGATATTATGCTAAGTGAAGTAACACAGTCCCAGAAAAACAAATGACAATTGGTAGGTCTCATCTGTGGATTCTAGCACCAATTACCTAATTGTGTGGCAAACTGAGCAACATCAATGTGATCTGAAAACAACTGTTCTCTTATATTGTAGAATCCCTTAAAAAAGAAACAAATAAAGAAAAAAATGAAAATGAAAATAAAACAACAAAAAAGAAATTTCATCTGGTACTCAGAAATTTCTTCAAGTTTATTTAATTCTACCATACTGTTATTTCATGCTTAATTGATTTATTAATTAACATGAAGATAGTGTGAGTAGCACTGGGACACATATGAGGAGGTCATAGGACAACTCATGGGAGTCAGTTTTCTTATTCCACCATATACACTTATACACATAAAATAAAAATAACAAATAAAATATTAAACCATGAAAGTGAAAGTAGCAGGTTCTCCTCTATGGACCATGACCTCTGCAGCCATGATTGTTTGGCTATGTTTAAAGTATTAGTCGTGGATTCCCTCATATTGAGCAATCTTTAATTCCAATCATACTTCTGTAGATACACCCAAGGAAAAATGCTACTACTACACCAATAGAGAATTTCATAGGCCAGTTATGATTGTGTTTTATAGGTGTAACCTATGAAATCTCCAAAATATGTTTGCCTAAAGAAGCTCCACATGACAATTCTTGTTGCCATGTCATTGCTGATGGGGTAAATTTCACAAGGTTTGATTTTAAATGAAAATCTGTGGGCAATGAATGACTGCTAAGAGGGGGCGAATCAGTTTTCTCCAGGGAGAAGCTCCCTGATAGGCTTTCTGCTCCCAAATGTCATCCCTAAAACACATGTAATGGTCTCAGTACATTATATATCCATATATATATATATGGATACATTTATGCGTAACTATATATATATATATATAGTTTCGCATAAATGTATCCTTATAAAACAGAAAAAATAAAACAAGGGATCATGAAATTGAGATAGAGTGGGGAAACATTGAGGGATGATTCATTCAGGGAGGAAAAGGCGTAGAAATTATATGAATGTAGTACACAGGTTTGAAATTTTACTGGCCACAAAACAAATAAAAGGCCATGAATTTGAGAATGTGACCTGTGGAAACGGTGACAATTGTGGTAGGGAGATAAAACTTTGTGGGGGAGAGACAGTAAACAGAATTAATCTATATATAGATAGATAGATAGATAGATAGATATATAGATATATATATATGTATCTGAATATGTCATGGAATAATTTATTTTATTTTATTTATTTATTTTCTATGTGTATGAATGTACTGTCTGCATGTAGGTCTGTGCACCCGTGTCGTGCAATGCCGTGGAGGTCAGAAGAGGGTCTCGGATTCCCCTGGGGCTGGAGTTAAAGGCGGTTCTCAGCCGCCATGTGGGTGCTGGGGATCGAACCCGGGTCCTCTGCAAGAGCAGTCGGTGCTCTTAACCACTAGGCTATCTCTCCAGCCCCATCATGGAATAATTTAATCAATGAAAAAGACTCAGTAAGAAAATAAGATAATGAATGGTAAAATTAAAGGAAAAAAAAGAAATAACTAGAACAAATGAGGGAGGGAGTGGTTTAGGAAATATCTTACCTCTACGTGTAGGTAAGCATACACATTTAGGAAATGTCTTACCTCTATGTGTAGGTAAGCGTACAAATTTTGTGCAACGCTCACAGATGTTTTACAAAGATGTCCGAGCCCCTGGAGATGGTTGTCAGTTGACATATCTGCATTGAGAATTAAACCCATGTCCCCTGCAAGAGCAGCCAGTGCTCTTAACTGCTGACCCATCTCTCCAGCCCCCAGAGTGTCTTTTCCTGGTGACATTTTGATATGAGTCTCTACACAGTGAAAATTTCTATGAATTTTCACTATTTTTTTGTGACTTCTCACTATGTGTCCCTGGAACTCACTATGTAGACCACTCTGTCCTCAGTCTCACAGAGATCCTCTTGCCTCTGCCTCATGAGTGATGGGATTTAAGGCCTAGACCACCACATCCAACAGTTAAAAGCCTTTTTGATTCAACAATAATGGAGAGCTCACATAATTTATTTATGAGCTGTCATAAATATTAGCTAATTCCCTTGACTCCTCTTGACAGAGTTTTGGACAAACTACATTAGAACTTACTGAACTCTATCATAATTGCTGATTTACATGCATTTCTGTCACATTCACCATAAACTCAGGACAAATTTAAGTATGAAATAATAATTCAGCATATAAGTGACAAAAGTGACAACTGAGTAGTAGAAAGGTGGTGCCTGGGAGCTCAGGCAGGAGGAAAGAATGATTCAAATGAACCCTTCAGGAAAGAATATTTTGGGCTGAATTTTTAAATGTTCTTAATAGATTTGCTGACAATTTGGAACACTCATCAACCCATTAAATGGATAAACATTGGACTATTTGGAATAAAAAAGGCAAGCAAAAATACTAGAAAATAACTAGCAAGGAGTTATGTAGATATACTGTAGATGGATAAATAGATAAATAGATAGAATTAAATGACAGATGGTTGATAGGCTATATATATTATAGATGATAGATGATATATGAATGAAGAATGACAGGTGATTAATACATGATTAATTTTGAAAGATTTAAAGAAGCCTCATAGATATATGATAGTTAATATATGTGAAAGAGTTGATAGATGTATATAGGAAGGTATATGATAGATTTGATGACTAGAAAGACAGATAATGAATGATTGATAGATGATATTTATATATAGAGAAAACAAGTGATTGATAATAAATTAATGATTTATAGATCATTGATAGATATTAGATGAGATAGATCTGATAGAGGATTGAAGATAGATGATGGGTTGAGAGATGATAGATAAATAGATGAAAAATTAGATCGTTATTAGATGTATGGTTGTAGATGATAGATGACAGATAGATGAATGACAAATGATAGAAGGAAATTAATTTAAAGATGTTTTATCATCACCATGACTACACAGGCACTGCATTGTTGCTTTTGAACTAACTTCCAAAATAATCAGTTATCAAATTAATCAAAAACCATCACTCAATACATTCAGTGAAACGTGGACAACTTTGAGTTTTAAACAGACATATTTAAGTATCTTTGATTTTACTAAATTAATATCCTTTAAGGGTTTTTTACAAACCTAATATATGCATGTACACATTAAAATTTCATAATAGGTGCACTTCCATCCATGAATATTTCATGGCTAATTACAATGAATGATTGCAATGAACCTTGGCTTAGTAAATTTTCTAGAGAGATGTCATCTTATCATTATACTTTTGTTTCTAAAATAATGGTAACACTGGGTAAAAGAATGAAATATTAATCATATACCTTTTTCTGGGAAATCTCTTATCTTCAAAGCATAAGCCTATCCTGACCTCACATTCTCCCTCTCAAGTATATTCTATGATCTAATTTTCACAGTTCGAAATCAAACACAGGTTTTTGGCGACTTTCATGCAGTCATGGAACATATAGCCATCACCCTCATAAGAAATATTCTAATGACATTCCAATTAGAAGAACTTTAAAAAAAGTATTCATCTTCTTTCTTTTCTGCTTCTTTAGATCAATGTAGAAAATTAGAATAAATGTTTAGATTATTGTTCTAGAAATGATACGTGATGTATTTTTTACTTATGTAAGCATTGTAGTTGCTAATTTCTTAATATTAATTTTATCATTATTATTCAGTGAAAAGTCTTGGGCAGAAAATTCAAAATCAAGATCACAGGATACAACACTGGAAGAGAGGAAAAGACAGCCCATTAGCAGTCTGGTCAGCAGAAATTAAACAGGCACATACATTCTCAGTGGTACATGGATGCTTACTGAGCTCAGGTAACTTAGAATGTAATTAAATTATGGCAAAATGACAAGAGTATATATACCAATCCTCCTTACAATTGGGTATCTCCTTTCCTATCCAAGGCCCTCTAAGCAGGATTTCAACAAAAGAGTGTACATTTTCGAGGTTTGTGAATAATTTATACTTTGTGGAAAAATTAAGCCATAGAAACTAGTATTTTCTAGTCCAAAAATGAGATATATTTGGGCTGGAGAGATAGCCTAGGGGTTAAGAGCACCGACTGCTCTTGCAGAGGACCTGGGTTTGATCCCCAGCACCCACATGGCAGCTAAGAACCGTCTGTAACTCCAATTCCAGAAGAACTCCAGTTCCGGGGGAATCCGAGACCCTCTTCTGACCTCTGTGGTGTTGCACGACACGAGTGCACAAACCTACATACAGACAGTACATTCATACACATACAAAAATTAAAAAAAATAAAAATAATGAGATACATTTAATATACTTCCTACAGTTATTTTCATCCTTAACATGGTCAATGCACATCTATTAAACCTTGATCATGTCAAGATTAAAGAACAAGAAAACTAATAATGCTGATAATAGCCTAATAGCTCCAACAATGAATGATAACAATAGTTAATTTTGTTATATATTACATACCAGCTACTGCTTTTACTGATGTATGCACAGCTGGTAAAGAGTTATATACATTCTATTCTGCTCAGACCCTCTAAATTAAATGTATTCAAGTATAAATTAGCTACTTCAGGGAAAGATAAGTTAAGTAATTCCCAAGGTGGCACAGATGATAAGTAATGGAGCAGTGATTTATGGTTTTTTTTTTTTTTTTTTTTTTTTTTTTTCAAGACAGGGTCTCCTTGTAGCCCCAGCTGTCCTGGAACTCACTCTGTAGACCAGGCTGGCCATGAACTCACAAAGATCCGCCTGCCTCTGCCTCCCAAGTGCTAGGATTAAAGGCGTGCGCCACCACAGAGCAGAGATTTAAAGTCAAATCTCACGCATCTGGCTTCAGTCTATTTACCAGTAATTATTAGAATAATTAATTCCTGTTAGTGTAGCTAGAATTCAACCAGGATTCCAATTTGTGTGTGTGTGTGTGTATCTGTGTGTCTGTGTGTGCATGCATTTGTGTGCACATGACTGCACATACATGTGGAGGCCTGAGGTCAACCTCAGGCTTCATTCCTCAGGAAACATTTGCCTTGTTTTTGAGGATCTTTCAGTGACTAGTTCACAGAGTGAGCTAGGATCCCTAGGGATCAGTCCACCACTGCCTCCCTACCTGAGAGCTCACAAGTGCATACCACCATGACCAGCTCTTCTAGTTTGTCTTCAGTTGCTGTGACAAAACACACTGACCACTACCAACTTTGGGAGGAAAGGGTTTATTCAGCTCACATCTCCTGGGTTACAGTTCATCACTCAAGGATCCCAAGGTAGGAACTCAGGGCAGGAACCTGGAGGCAGGAGCTGAAGCATAGGCCATGCTTCTTACTGGCTTGCTCCCCTAGCCCATGCCCAGCATGCCCTCTTATACCTTACACAACATCCTGCCCAGGATTGTACCACCCATAGTGGGCTGGGCCCTTCCACATTGCTCAACAATCAAGACAATACTCCACAGATGTGGCCAATAGGCCAGTGCAATGGAACCAAACCAGGTGTGTCAAGTTGACACTAAAGCTATTGTGCACACTGGCCTTTAAACAAGGGTTTTGGAGTCTGGTGCTAACACTTGTGCATGCAAGCATGTTTTTAACTGAGCCATCTCCCCAGCTCCAGGATTACATTTTTTTCTTTTTGGTCTTTTTGGGACAGGGTCTCACTGTAGGCCCAGCTGCAGGATTACATTTCTTAAGTGCACCAGACATTATTATAAAATTCTAAAATGAAGAAATGAATAAGTAGACATGGTATTGCTGTCTGATTTTAGTTCCTAATTTTATGTGCATGAGTGTTTTTATGAATGCATGTATATTTATAGATGTGTGTATATAAATCAGTGAAAATGAAAGAAGAGGACAAGAAATTGAGAGGGAGGAGGGGGATATAGGAGGATTTGGAGGATGAATGTCGTGGTTTGAATGAGTGTCCCCCATAGGCTTTAAGTATTCAGACATTTGTCTCCAGGTGGTGGCACTGTTCTTGGAGGTCATAGAAGGTGTGGCTGTGCTGGAGGAAGTGCGTTGTTGGGGGCAGGCTTAGTGAGTTTTAACAATCCTCATGGTCTACAGTTGCTCTCTCTGCTTCCTGTGCTCATTGCAAGATGTGACCCTCTGCTTGCTGCTCCAGCTCCAGCCGCCATGCCTCCCGCCAAAATGGACTCTAATTTCCTGGAACCATCAATTGTAAGCTCAAATAAAATCTTCCTTTGATAAGTTCCTTTGGTCATGGTGTTTTATCACAGCAACAATACAGTAATTTGGTACCAGAGAGTGGGCTGTTGGCTGTGAAGAACCTGACCATGTGGATGTTTGGAGAAATGTGGAAGACTTTGGAACTTTTGTCTAGAAAAGCTGTTGACTACTGTAAGCAGCTTAACAGGCCATTCTAGTAGAAGCCTGGAAGAAAGCATTGCTGCAAAAAATGTAGTTCCAGAGGAAAATAAAGACTTAGGCAGCAACTGGGATATTTTGATAAAGAGTCTGGCAGCAGTTTGCCCACAGCCCAAATGCTTGCCTGATGCTAAGTTGAAAAGCAATGGACTAATGTCTTTGGCAGAGGATATTTCAAGACAGCCTAATGTAGAAATGGTGGTGTGGCTTTTAATGGTGAATATTATACAGATCTACAGTGAAAAAGAGCAAATGGGGCAGAAGGAAATGCAGAATGTACAGTTTGGATCTGAAAAGTACACTAGGAAGATTAAAGGTGTGGCCAAGGTATGTGAAGGAGAGGCTCCCTTTCATAAGGAGACTAAAGTGATTAAGGAAGGGCCTCGAGATTTACAAGTAAACAACAGAAATAGTACCTTCAGGGCAATACCACACCCAGCTAATCCTCCAGCAAGTCCAGGGCAGAGAAAAGTTGCAAATGTGGTTGAAATAGGCCAGGGTCCATCCCAAACTTGCAGCCAAACTCGGCAGTTTCATTCACGTGGTGCTGGCTTTAGAGGCATGAAATTTGCAAGAGTGAAGGGGTCTTTAGTTCTTCCTCCACAGTTTCAGAGAGCTGCCAAGGTCAGGCAGAGCGCAGCAGGGGTGTCCCTGCATAAAGAAGGCCCTGATAGGTCATTGTGTGTAGCTGTGAATGTGAAGCCTGATTGGCAGCAGAGACCCCAAGAAGACTTTTGAGATGCCAGACCTGTGAGATATTTGCCAAGGAGAGCTGCAAACAGGGAGTGGTACCAGCCTAAGAAAGAGATGTATGTTGCAAGCAAAGCTGGAAGAACTGAGCCATCTAAGCCCTTTGGAAGTCAAGTCCCAGAAGTTGCATGTGGAGCTACTGGACTTGGCATTTGCCCTGCTGGTTTTTGGTCTTGTTTTGGTCCAGTATTTCCTCACTATGCCTCTATTCCTCCCTTTTGGGATGGGAATGTGTATTCTGTTGCAATGTATGTTGGGAGTATGTAATTTGTCTTTTGATTTTACAGGAACTTACAGTTTTAGGAGATTGGCCTAAGTCTCAGAAGAGACTTTGGACTGTAGACTTCTGAATGGCATTGAAACTGGTAAAGACTATGATGACTTTTAAGGTTGGACTAAATGCATTTTGCATTGTATATGGTCAGGAGCTTATGGGGGCCAGGGAGTGGAATGTGGTGGTTTGAATGAGTGTCCCCCATAGGCTTTAAGTATTCAGATATTTGTCTCCAGTTGGTGGCACTGTTCTTGGAGGTCATAGAAGGTGCGGCCATGCTAGAGGAAGTACATTATTGGGGGCAGGCTTAGTGAGTTTAACAAGCCGTGTGGTCTCCAGTTGCTCTCTGCTTCCTGTGCTCATTGTGAGAAGTGACCCTCGGCTTGCTGCTCTAGCTCCAGCCACCATGCCTCCCACCAGAATGGACTCTAATTCCCTGGAACCATCAATCATAAAGCTCAAATAAACTCTTCCTTTATAAGTTCCTTTGGTCATGGTGTTTTATCACAGCAACAGAAAAGTGACTAATACAATAACTTGGAGGAATACACATAATCAATGTACAATATCCATGTATGAATTTCTCAAAGAAAAGGTACACTTTCAGTTTTTATTTTTTTAATGTGGGCACTTAAGGCTATACATTTCCCTCTTAAGAATGTCTTTTTATTCTGTGTGAAACTTTAATTTAAGAAAACAAACATATCAAGAAATTATTTCCCATAAATAATTGAAACAACAAATCACAACATAATAAGGAAAAATAAATGGCATAGAATGCTTTCTCTAATCAAAGAGAAAAAGCAAGAACAAGGCTTCTTAAATATATTCAATAAGAATATAACATAAAGATTTTCAAACTAATTTCAGATTCCAACAAATATCTATAAAAAAACTAATAATTTCTGTCTTTAAGTGACTATAAATACTTTCCATGAAACTTCCAGTAGCAACAGAGGTAAGGAAAATGAATCCTCCTCTTTCTTTGTTAAAAATCTTATGAAGAACTTGTAAAAGCCATTGTTAAAATTAAGAGACAATTATTCAACCTAGACTACTAGAACATGACATTGAACAATATTATTTTAATTGAAAATTATTTGTGTAGATTATATGTAAGTTACACACTGTTGTTATTGACTTGTGATCTTATTTTTTATTTATGTTCACAGACATTCTTAATTTCCATTTTCAGTTCATTTCTGGACATTTCTCAGAGTTCAAGTATATCCTTTAAGCTGACCAGTTCTTTAGCCTTGTTTCAAGTCATTATTTTATAATGTGGGAAGTAATATAGCACGGATTAGATGTGTTTTAAAATGACAGAGAAATCACAAGGGATTAGTTGAGGCTCTCTGTTTCCCCAGCACTCTGAATATGGTATGTTATTAGTTCATTTATTTAGTAATTAACATTAGAACATACTGTACTATACATATCAATCATTTTACTTTCCTCACTGATGATGAAATATAACAAAAGGTAGAATAATTGAGCTTGGAACACCGCTAAGATGATAATAAAGTATTCTATTCTAGAAAGAATTACCAATGGGAGATGGAGAGATAGCACAGTGCCCAAGAGCAATGGGGGTCTTGTCCATGATCTAAATTCCATTCCAGCACCCACATCGCTATTTGCAATGATGCCTAAAACCCTTTCCAGGGCTTTTTACACTCTCTTCTGGCCTCCATGGACATTGCACATATGGATGCACTAACTCATGCATATAAAATAAAAATATATAAATAAGAAATAATTAGAAATGATTTTTTCAATGCATATTATAGTATGCAAGGCATGAAACTGAATGAAAGCATCCTGGTACCCTAACAAACCAGAACTTGATGGTAAGACTTCATTCCAGAAGATACTACACACTTAAGTCAGAAAAAATCAAGGAAAAATCAAGCTTGTACTGACTTTGAAGCTTCATCTCCACTGCCTAGTTTTCATAGTATTAGAAGGTGATATGCATGATCCTAGAATAGAAGAGTACCCAACAGCCTTACCCAGCTGTGAACCTGAGAGCTACAAGTGATGAGCAGCCAGGCATAATATGCCCATCTGTGCGATAGTGGCATAAATGTTAGGACAGTAACCACAAATTTTCTGATGGGATTCAAGGCCCGCTTCATAAGATGGAACCCATACATGACAATGTTACCAAGGCCAGGAACTTGTGGCTGAAGATTCCACAGGCCATAAGTGAGGGTACTACTTATATTCTGCTAAATAAGCCTGGTATTAAACCAAGTCCTAATGACTTATTCTTAATACCATAGATTAGTTCATATTTTGACTATTGCCAAAGAAGCTCCATCTTACCACAGATGGATACAAACACAGAGAACCCAAGTGGTCAACGTTCAGTGAATAAAACTTGGGTGTGCTCTGTATTAAATGGGACAACTATATCATATCCCCTTCTCTCAAGGCTCAGGGATCATTGCAGAAGAGGGGCTAGAAAGACTGAAAGGGCCAAAGGTTACTGATGAATGCAAGGCATCTATTTCCTTGTCAACACACCACAATGGCATATATGAACCCACAGCTCTTATAAGAATATGCAGAAAACCTTGACAAGCCGAAGCTGGATAAAAACTTAGCATGGATGGTAGAAGAATCCCCAGTCTTAGCTGAGTACCTGCTGGAAATTGATAGATTCTGGGAGATTCTGGGAGATGGACAGTCAGTTTTCCTTAATGGTTTAATGATAGGTAAATTGACCAGACTCCAATGGTTGGACCCCAACTAATACTATTTGAAAAACACAAATTATACTCAATAAGTCTTTAAAAAAGAAAACAACACAATGTTGAGGATTAGTGGGATGGGTTGCCCATAGGGAGGGTTCTGAATATTATCAAAATACATGGCATGAGATGCTTAAGAATTATTAAAATAATTTAAAATGTTTAAATATAAATTAAAATAATGTAATTTACTTTTATAGCCTCTGACAGTTATTTCTCAAGTCATTACACATTGAAGGCTACAAAAAGTGTTCTTTTGAGGAGACTTTTGTTGCTCATGAAATACCTATCCATCATTAAACATTAAAATCAAGACTGCCTTTAGCAACATGAAATGTTCACTAATTGCTAAAATTTAATATTTAGTTTTGCCTTATGGGGATTTTATAAGTTTAGAAAATCCAATCTGAGTTTAAGTAAACAGTAGCATTCTATACTCAACAGGGCCATCAAAGCTAAATGAAATCCTCCTAAAGTTTGAAAGCTTCATGGTTGTGCATATCTTCAAAGATTACTACTTTCACAAATAGCCATCTTGATGGTATCCTACTTAGGGAAACTCTACACCCACTGGTCTAAGTCTTTTGTGGATTCCCCTGGTCTCCTTTGTGAAGGCACAAATGACATTAATCAGATGCTTAACTACAATGAAGGGCCTACATAACAGAGCCCTGCTAGATGCTTCCTGTTCCTTCCTCCAACTGTTTCTGTTAGCATTTTTCATTTTCAGTTATCTTCTAAGGATACTTTTTAATGTTTGCAAGCCTAACTGCAACCTATTCTTGTTCATATATCAGATTTCCCAATTTCTACAACCCAGATAAGTAGAATTTCTTCAACATTAATTGAGATACACTATTTTAACTTGGCAGAAGAAATCAAGATAAGTAAGATACTGCTGTACTTTTAACACATAGGAACAAGTGGGAGAACTTTGTGTAGATCAGACACAGTTCTTAGTACTTTGTGCCATATTATTATTATTAAGTCTGTCAAATTGTGTTCTATAGTAAGTCTTCTGTCTCATTTTCTGATCCGACAGTTTATGAAGTCAAATCTCCTTTTATACATACGTTCATCTTATTCCTTGCCATCACTGCTAAATATCTTTCCTTAACTTTTGTGAAAACTATTTTTTGCACATTTCTCTATAGATTTAACAACAAAAAGAAGAAGAAAAATTAGGAATGGAAGTAGAAAAGGTGAAGATAGAAGAAAACTGGAATAGAAGGAGGAAGACATGGGAAGAAGGAACGGGGGATAGAGTTTATATTTTGTCTAGTTGGAGAGGTTTACATGCTTTATTTGACTTCATCACTCAAAATCTTCATACAAAAGAAATTTTTAAAAGTATTGTAAGTCATCTAACAATGACTTTGAGAAAAATGAATTCAGAACATTAGTATTTATCTTCACTATATATTCCTTCCTCTGGGCTTCTTGAAACTTGGAAATGCTTTATCACCTAACCTTAAAATTTCTCTTAGTTTTCTTCTAACCACTTAAAAATGTTCCAAACCATGAAACAAAAGAGATAGTACACCTTCAATAGAGTAAAAAATTGCACATTTTAAGGGTCCTAAAAATGTAAACCATAAATTTTGGAGACTAGGAAACCTTTTAGGCCATTGTTTTTACAATCTCCCCAAGGTGTGGAGGCAACTGAACTAACAGAAAAGTTAGTTAAGCACACCATACCTATTAATATCAATCTACTATCTTTACCCAGAGAACACAATTTGCCTGAGAGTGAGGTTGATGCTGTGGTTGTTTCCTGTGAAAAGTAAATAATCTTTTCTCTTTGAAAGCATGCATTTAATAAAAAAGAGTTCTTTTTGTGGCTGAAATAATGTTTCTCCTCGCACTCAAAGTTGTCTGCCTAACAAAACATATTTCTAAGCAAACATGCATGCAGTTAATACTGCAGTTGGTGAGATTGCATTCACCTTGGTTATTACATCATCCCTTTTTGCCTACAAATGAATTAAAAGTCAACTTTCCAAATATCATCTTCCTCTGATAGCATATCATGTATATTGTCATAGCAAGTGAAAATTTTTATTATAGTTTGAATCTCCCAAATTCCATCTGTTACAATAAACAGAACACATATTAGTTAATAATTCTTAACTTTAAATTCACTAATATGAAAAAAATCTTCCTAATATAAAGCTTCTAGAAGCATATCAAAATATCCAGGCAGTGCCAGTCAGTGATTTGTTGAAGGATCTGATGTCCCTGTTTCAACTCACTGATTCCTTAGAGTCCATCCTTGCTTATCTCTACACAAATCTGTAAAACAAAGGCATTATTCTTTTAAAGTGGAGACATGCTTATTTAATATTAAAATAAATAAGGATCATTTTACCTATCCCACCCATTGTTTTTCAGTTATAGGCAAGAGAAAAAGGGCTCCTCTTTATAAGTATAGAAGTGTGTACATGTAAACATTTATTGGCTCACATATGCAGCGAATATTTACTGGATACCTGCTGTTGGTCAAACACTGAGCGGGATATGAAGATTTGGAAATAAAAGACAGTCTTTGCCTGCAAGAGGCTCACCATTAGGTAAATATGGACAATGTGGTATAAAAGGAAACAATAAATATATGTGCACTCTAATCAGGGCATTCCAATCTTCAGAGTAAGAGCTTCTCAGAGAGCAGCATTCGAAGTGGCCTTTGAGTAATGAGAAAGCATTAACCCTGAGAAGAAGAAAAACAGTGGATTTAAGATCATTTCACAAAACTAGATTCATTCCATGCCATATAAAAATGAATATAAAATCTCAGAAAAGTTCAGTAGCTTCAGTAAGATCCCCAAGTGAACCATCCCACAGCAGATAAGTATTTAATTGATATCACTTTCTACAATTTTCTCATACACATTTTGAAATCTATTATTATCTGATAATAAGGCTGAATCTGTAAAGAAATAATTTATGAGTTCTCCTGATGAAATAATTATTAGAATTAGGAATTCATATTTGGGTATGTAAATTTTTTTATTTAAAGCTCAAACCTGTTCTTTATACTTGAGTGAGAAAGAACATCTGGGAAATTTTTATTTTTGTGTTTCACAATCAAATGAATGATCAGCATATTAAATAACTATGTATGGTATTTTGTAAAGATACTATCTATTTCTATTGTATATACTGGTTATCAAATTTAATTCCACTGAAACTTGGGGGAGTAATTCTAAATCCCTTGAAAGACATCAGTGTAGGAAAGCTATTTTGAAAGTAATTGTGCAAAAGGATTTGCTTTGTACTGTGTGAATCTTTATAGCTACAAATACAATAGTAAAAGTGAGCATAATGGTGGTTGCTCTAGCACAGCTCATGTGACCACACTAAGTGGACCATTGGTCTTTGTGTGCCTCAGTGATGCAGTAAAAGTCTCACTTAAAAAAATCTTAGATGAATTCTAAATTCGATTGAGAAATTATGATGCATAGAAATTATGATATATAGAAATAGTTTACTAAAAATAATATTTTTATAAAAGAAAAAATCTTAGATGAATAAGTAATTAATTAATTAAATGCATTTATTTATTGAGTTAATTTCTCCCTGTAGCCCCAGCTGGTCTAGAAGTTACTATGTAGACCAGTTGGCCTCCCAAGTGCTGGGGTTAAAAATATGCACCACCGTAATTAATCTTTTAGAAGGTTTACTTTGGAACAGGTATTTTTGATGAAATCAAAATCACGCATAAAGCCTTTCTGCAGCATCCAGAAATACAGTAATTATGTTGGAGAAAATTGCTACACAATTGTTAGAGTTGTGAGCCAGGAGAACTGTTTTTGTTCATAGAAACCTTCACTTCAAAGGACAAATGACAGAGCATGATTATTCACATGGGATAATTGGCAAAACTTCTTTAAAAATTCGTGAAATGAGCTTTATGTCTCTAGTATAAAGTTACATTTTCATCAATGATAGAATTTGATCTTTCAGGAAAAAAATAGAATTTTGGAAGATTTATATTGGAAATTGATGGCTTCTCCATTAACAAGATTTTACTGATGTGATTGGTGATGTGATTAATAATGATGATATCTGGCATCATTTATAAGACAACCTAACACAGTGACAGGTATGTGGTATTACAAGAATAATACATGGAAAAAGATCCATTCAAAATCTCAGGTAGCCCTGCAGTCCCTGCTGAAAGTCGGGTAAGAGCCAGCCCACCTTGCTGGGAATCCAGATCTTCAGGGACATTGAGGCAGCAGGCAGCGGGCAGCAGGCAGCAGCCCTGAAATTTCTGCTACAGGTTGGATAAGAGCTGGCCCACCTTGGTGGGGACCTGGCTTTTTGGGGACACTGAGGCTAAATCAGCACCGCCCTCTCACCTCTGGCCACAGCCACCCTAAAGGAACCGACCTGCATTGCAATAAAAAAATAGTTGAATTTTACATCAGTCTATAAACACGGAAAGAATCCACATGCTAAAAGCACAATGAAAAATCAACAACATAGGCAAAGCAAATAATAAATCCTCACCAAACTCTAACAGTCCTATAGAAGACTCCAACAATGAGATCTCCCTGGAGGAACCCAGGACACAGATTGATTGACTGACTGATTGATTGATTGATTGATTGATTGATTGATTGATTGATTTTTGCTGGTCAGAAATTATATTTATTAACCCTTCCCTCCCATGTACAGATAGATAATTTTTCAGTAACATGAAGTTTTAACCCATGTCTTTAATCAACTTCAGTTTACAGTTTATAGAAAACAAACTTACATATTCCTATTGCATTTTAAAACAATATCCATTTATTTTTCCTTGTTCACAGTTTTGAGTTTTAGTTTTTGTATCAATTAAGACCATCTTTGTTTACAGGTAACAATTTCCTGACAGAGCCCCTCCACGCAGCACCTAAAAAAAAAAAAAAATCTATATCCTAAAAAAAAAAGTGATAGACTCTTCTTGTACATCCAGCAAACTATATTGCAAGAAGAAAAAGAACAACTGAAATAAGTGCTTACTCTCTTGCACAGGAGTAAGACTGAGCTTCTACAGCTTGCTTTGCAATGATGTATACATAGCAAACACCATTTCTCACCCAGTCACAATGATAAATTCTTGAATGTTGATATGAAATCTATACACAATCCACTGAATACCCTTCCAGTTCCTTAATCTGCAATTAGATCATCACCATAAAAACAAACTTCAGCTGGAGATGTTTCTCTTTCCTTGGCTACTTCTCTATGAATGTTGGAACCTTCTCTCAGATCATATAAAGACACACTAAAAGCACAGGGAAAAAATCCATCTTGTTAACATAATGCCTTTTATGTCTGCTGACATAATGCCCATATTTTAACCTTAAAACAACATCAGAGCTAAAACATCACTTAATTCATACAATATATTACTAATTAATCAACAGTGTCCTACTAATGTTCCCTAGCTGGCTGGTGTCATTTATTAACTTTGCAACCATGACTCAACCAAAGAATGTCTTGTATTTCTGTTGCTTTCATTTTAGAATTTTCAAATGTAGGCATGCTATGAGCTGCCTACGCACTATTGATTTTGTTTCAAAATACCTATGGGAAGAATTTATTCAAATAAAATTTACCAGGCAAAATGCAAGTCTACATATCTCTATTTGGATGTATACATGTATGTACTGAACTAGCTAAAGTGTTCCAAGCAATACTTAACATCATTCTGGCTACACATTCCTAGACTTAACTGATTTAAAGATCCATGTTATAAAGACATTTATGCAAAAGGCAAAAATGAATCCACACAATCTTTGAGGTTTTCAGTATTACTTCAAAAGGCTGTTTCTATCCCCCAAAGAACATAACTATACATTTGTTTACCCTAGGAAAAAAATATATAAAAAGATAATGCTATCATGTAAAGAATTCACAAAACTGCATACCCATAAAAGCTACACCCACGCAGGAAGTGAAGTTATGGTTTCTACTGTGCTGCACACACCACCATCACCTTTCATCTTTTACAATGAGGGTATATCTTTTTCAGACTTACTTAACTCCACCACAGAAAGTCAGATCCTGCAGCAACACATTAATAAGCAAGGTTACAAAATAAGGCATTCTGCTCACATGTCACAAAAGTAACAGGCTTAGAATAATAAAGTTTCTAACATATGTACAATTTCATATAATCCCAGCATTACACAAAAGGTCATTTTACTCAAGAAATCCAATTAATTGCTATTTACAAGAGGAAAAGAAGGACACTCCTCAGCTTGAGCTACTTCTCTTACCACCATAAACAAGAGCTGATCACAGTGATCTGACTAGTGCATGAACCTTTGACCATTCCCTTTCTAGAAGATTTTTCAAATAACAGATTAAATCTAATTTGACAAAATCCCTGTAATGTTATTGAGGGAAAGAAAGAAAAGTGGGAGACAAGTGCCAACAGGGTAAAGCAGTTCCTCTAAGCATAAATTCATTCTCCAGGAAGAACCCAGATCCTTTACCAATGAGCTGCAGCATGTGGGAAGGACGGCCACATCACCTTTCTACACACAAGGTAGGAATCTGAATCAACATTAAACAATCAGCAGTACCTTGAACTGCCGACCTTACCGAAGGTGTATTTTCAAAATGCATACTGTTTTGAAGTTTGGACTTGACTGCCCATCACGCTTTTACATTAAGTGCTGCTTAAACAAAAATAAAGCATATTTGTAATATGCTACTGTCTAAACATTGTAAAGCAATGGCTATGCAGCAACAGTAGCAACAGGTAAAATGCACCTAATTTTGGTCCATTGACACCGCTTGCTTTAAGTTTATTGTATGATAAAGTTCTTCACAGTTTAAAATATTGTGAATTAATTATGTACAATTATATTTTATGTATAATTATATTTGTATATAATGTATATGTATTCATATACAATGCATTTGCATATAATCTATTATTTTATGTATAATTATATTCATATACACTTTATGAACACCCACTATGTCCTATATCTATAACCTGGAATATGTGTTTATCAGTAGGGTACCCCACACTCATGCAGGAATCCTGAATAGACTGGCATGGACTATGAAATGGTTTCCCAGAAATGGTTAGAAATAGAACAAGAATATCATTATGAGTAAATATAATAAAAAGTCACCTTATTTACATAGTGCCTATCTCCCAAGAGTTAATACACTTTATGTATATTTTAGTTTCTCTAAAGGTTGGGGAGACAGTGGAGACACTATCAATTCTCAATTCCCACAATCCAGTATCTGAGAAGATCACACTGACAGTGGCAGAGCCAAAGGCAGGCATGGGAGATTCCCAGATCCCAGAGTCTTATGGTACAGCAAGATTTCTACCACTCAACAGAACTCCCATCTCAAAGGAGTAACTTATAAGTACTCCTGGATTTCTGATGTTTCTACCACAGGGAGATCAAAATGGCTTATTTATTATTTATTTATTCATTTATTTGGGGGAGGTGGCAGATGAAAAATCCAACATTCAGAGTGATTATAACTTGGTGTAACTTCTCCAGTCTAAGTGGGACACAGCTGGTTGGTCTATTAGGGAGCTGGGGGTCAATGTCTAACATGGTGATGAGTTCTGATGAACAACTACTGAGACAACCCAGGATCTGGTGTTTCCTTATGGGTCTTTTCTATCTCCACATATAGTATACATATATTGAATAAGCATCAAAGCATAAAATGTGCAGTTACTATCAGTTCATGTTCCAATAAAGAAAGGCCTTAAGGGTGAACTTTAAAGACCAAGAGCTCCTCAGATTATTGTTTAAAGACTGATGATCTGGCATCTTTAGAAGTAGTTTTGTAAAAATAGAGGACTCCATTGGATGGTCCTTAGTGCATGAATGTTTCTTGCAACACCTCCATAGAGTTGACATTTTCAATTTCAGATTGATCTACAGATAACAGAATGATTGCTGTGAACAAGCTCATCTCATGGCTGAGCTGGAGGGCATTCAGCTTCTCACTTAACTTGAACATAGAGCTGAGCAGATCCTCAGCTCCCATCAAGTGCAGATCATTCACACTGTCCTTCTTCCCACTTAGAAAGGTGATAGTCTGCTCCTTTGCATCAAATAATGAGGCAAACCATACCATTAGGACCTCAAAAGTTCCAGCCTTGGAAGGTTGACAAGACAGAGAAAGATGCAAGACATGTGTATTAGTCACTTTTCTGTTGCTGTGATAAAGCCACCATGACCAAGGGAACTTATAAAAGGAAGAGTTTATTTGAGCTTATGATTGATGGTTTCAGGTGATTAGAGTCCAGTGTGGTGGGAGACATGGTAGCCAGGGCTGGAGCAGAAAGCCGAGGTTCACAGCTCACAATGAGCAAAGGAAGTTGAAAAAGAGATAGAGAGAGAGAGAGAGAGAGAGAGAGAGAGAGAGAGAGAGAGAGACTGGAGATCACAAGGCCTGTTAAACTTACTAAGCCTGCCCCCAATGACATACTTCCTCCAGCAAGGCCACACCTTCTAAGATCTCCAAGAACAGTGCCACCAACTGGGGACAAAATATCTGAATACTTAAAGCCTATGGGGGACGATCTCATTCAAACCACCACAACATGTGTGGCAGAAGGCATGAACCGGGGTGAGATGGGGGCAGGGAGAGGGGACTGTGTCTAAATTGGACTGAAAGATAATGAATGAAATACACAATTCATCAATAAAAGTTATATAATATATATTATATATATATATATATAATATATATGTTGTGTGTGTGGTGTTGTGGTGTGTGTGTGTGTGTGTGTGTGTATAAAAAAGGTTGACCTGGCCACGCTGAGAGATTTCAGAACCCAGGAATAAATCACTGCTGATGTGAAACTAATTGAAAATTCTTCCCAGATTTCATGTCCAGACTTCTGAGAAACCACATGGGAGGTTTTCTCATGGGACAAACCAGATGCATCCTTCCTCCAATGCTACACAGTTAACTATTCTTGTTCACATTCTGAGAACATCCATCTATTGGAACTCTATCACATACTCTTTGAGTATAAGCACTGGAGAAGATCACACAGTGTCCATTGCTAATAAAAATGGCTTGTCCATTGGTGTAATGTATTATGTTCCTCCCTCTGTAATGTCCACTTGAGATGCTGCTGGCTGTCACTGTGGGGAAATTGAAGCCCACTACCACAGAGGTCTTTGTTTACACTATACTGCTCCATATTCTTGGGAGCTCACTTTCTCTGAGTCTGTACAATCTCACCCTTTGCTCTTGATTATATAGAAAGGTATCCTTGTGGGCTCTAGTCACCATGAAAATCACTTACTCCTTTGCAAAATCTGAACCCGGAGGAGAACTTCGGATGTTTTCTTGCTACAGCTGGAGCTTGGGTTGCAGCTGCTCCTGGGCCAGTAAGTCTGTCTGCTCCTCTCTGCTAAGGTGTCATTCTGCAGGTAGCCACTGAACTAGCTGCTCATCATGGTCTTCATTGCACTTTGCATTTCAATTAGCACCCAATGTTTTCCTTGCTTAGGCATCTGACCAAGCCCAACAGCATCTCTCAACGTCCCCACAGACAGATACTTTTTGAAGCAATACTGCTCACATCTCTTCCTGTTCATCTTAAGAGTTCTCTACACTGCTTTACATAGGGGTTGCAGGAGTTTGCATTCCCACCAGCAGTGGATCAATGTTCCCCTTTCCCCATAACCTCTCCAGCATTTGGGAACACACATCCACTGCTGGTTGGAAATAAAACTTCTACAACTACTATGGAAAGCAGTGTGGAGAACCCTTAAAAAACTCAAAATGAGCCTACCACTTGACCCAGCCATACCACTTGTGGGTATATACCCACAAGACTCATCCTACCACAGAGATACATGCACATCTATGTTCACTGCAGCTCTCACAATAGTGAAAATTGAAAGCAACCCAAGTTGCTCTAGCCCAGACCTGGAGGAAACCCTGTCAAATTCGGTATACAAACCTCCAAATCTTGCCTTTTTCTTCTCAACTCTCTTTTCTACCTCTTATTATCTATCTTTTGCCATGAAGCTGCCTCTCCTGTTTCAGTGGATGGGAGGCTGATATGGGAACATGTGGCTTTCCACACTTGGAGGAAACCTGCTTGGCTCTGTTTTGGCTTGGAAGGAGTATCCCATAGCCTACAGGCATGTGCCTCCTAACTTAGTCACTCCTGCAGCCTATAAAATCCAGGGACTTCCAGGCTGAGTTTAATATCAAGGCTTACTAGCCATGCTTGTCCTTGGAATCATTTTTCATATTTACAATCCTAAAATAAAACCTTTGGGTTCTAATTTTCAAAAACTTACTCCAACTGTAGAAAAAAAAGTTTTTCTGGTTCAGCTCCAGCTTAACTCCTTCATATGTAAATTTCCTCCAGGTTTGCTCAATTGCTCAAAAAGGCTGGAGCCCACTCCTTTCTGATGCAAATTAAGGCCTCTCACAAGTAACCATTCTAAAAGTTTTTTAAAAAGGGAACAATCTTTTTCCAGATAATTTTAAGCCATGGCCACTTAATACAAAACCTCCTTTTAGATAAAAGTGTATTGCTCTCGGTTTCTGGTGGTTTTTTTTGGGGGGGGGGTAACTATTTCTGAATCTCTAACTCTTCCTACCTAAACCTGCAGGCTATTTGTGGATCCAAAATTGGGATTCAGCTAGCTTTATCCCTTAAGTAATTGAAATACAACTCAGCATGCTTAACTTAAAATGTAGTATTTTTACTTAACCTTGGGTACACTAGATATATTTTGAGTAAGAATATGTGCACAAATGAAATTAATTGATTGACTTAATTTTCATTTTGATCTTTTTAAAAGTGTTTCACCTCAAAGACTTTTTCCCACAGAATTCCGGATTTCATGTGGCTGGTGCTCTGGCGCCACCTGCCTGCTATGCACTTACTAGCTGAAGAACTGAGCACTTGGTGTCTTCCTAACAGCTTATCTAAATCATGCCTAAATGTGATTTAAACTGTCTTTTAGAACTTGACTTAAAGTAACACAATCTTTTAATTTCAGCATTTTGGAGACAAAACAGATGGATTTCTATGGGAGTTTATAGGCCTTGGAGTTCGAGTTCTAACAAAAGACACTTGCTCCAATAAATTGTTTTTGGTTTCTTTTTTGTTGCTGTTGTTACTATTAGTACAAGCCTCTTTTACAGCATAGATTAATATTTTGATTCAGTTTAAATGAAAAATTAAAAACTGTTTTATGTTTCTTTGTAAGCCCACCTTAAAACTGTGTATATGTGAGTGAATGCATGTTTGTACTTTGCATATGTGTGTTTTAAAAATATATTTTATTTTTTTAATTTTTTATTGTTATTAAACTTTTCCATACATCATACATCATTTCTCAATTGAATTTAGAGTCACTTCCCTTTATTTTTAATTACACCTACAGGTATAAACCTAATTAGGAGCCAACCATAAACAAAGATAAATAGATTCAACTCATATGGACTGTTTGTTTTATATCTTTTAGTGTTAACTTTTAATTGGGTTTATATAAATTTTAGTGTGTATTAAATTCAGTTTAATAATAAATTATTGTTGATTATTATTGATACTTTTTATTGCTCATTATAATTATTGTTATTAATTTTAATTACTGATAATTCAGTCTAATGATAAATTGCTGTTAATTGTTATTATTGGTTATTTTTATTAATAATTATTATTGATACTGATTATAATTGATAACAGTTGTGACTAATGATAGTTAATCATTCTTATTATTGATAATAGTTATGATTATAATTATTATAACTGTTATTTGTATAATTGTTATGATTATTGTTATTGATAATAATAATTATTATTATTATTACTTTGGGGCACCTTTCTTACCTTTGGCTCTGTAAATAGGACAGGGACAGTTAGACTTAGCATAGGGACAGCTTAAGTACGGTTAACCAGCTGGGACAGGATAGGGAAAAGAATAGAAATAGACTCTAGGGATAGTTAATAAAGCCAAATGCTTAGGAATGGACCTAAGAAGTGGCATATGGATCTCAGCTGTTTTGTGTGTTACTAGGATATTTATTCTAATTATGTAAAAAATAACCCTATGAAAAATTATAAAAATAATTTTGCATGTTTCTCATTGAATATTAAATAATAATGGGACTTCTCTCTCTTACAGGTCAACTTAACAATCTTTTCTTTGTTACATATGTGTGTATGTATGTGTGTATGTAAATATGGACTAGACTCTTATTTGATCAACATGCTTGTGCATATATTTGATAAACATGCTTGTGCATACAGGCTTCTCCAATTGGACTGTGGGAAATTGGTTTCAAAATTTGGGCATAGATACTTACTAATTGGTTTTACATGAATGTTACTTACATCCATTGCTTATACTTGACAATTGGTTAGCTTCATGGTTGAGGTTTTTTGGGGGGGGGCAATTAATTGGTCTTAAAGTAAAAAATAAAAGTCTCAGGTATAACCTGCCCCACTTGACTACGTGGCACTGAAAACAGGATTGAGCAGCTGGCTATTCAAAGCTCAGATTCCTTTGTGTTGTTAGCCTCTCCCACAGGTTCACCCACCTCTCAGAAAAAAAATAAAGTTTAAAGGGTAAGGTGTGGATAAATTCAGTTAAGTTGACTAACCAATGGGACCTCCTTGGCCATGCCCATGGGTTAGGATAGAGTGACCCAAAGGTTTAGGATGGGCCCTGGGATGTGAGTCACACTGGCTATATAAGCCAGCCATTTTTGACTAAAGCTCTCTCTGTATTTGGACACCTTGTCATGTGTTTGTGTGCTATGCTTTCCTGCACATGTTTTCCACATGGCTCACTATGGGAATAAATGGGACAACCCCACAGTAGGAAATAACTAAAAGTCTCTTAGAATTTCACTCCTCTTTCCATCTTTATATCTGTGTGATTATATTATCCTGTCAATCATAACATCTTCAATCAGATTTTGTAAGACTGTGATTACAATGTATTTGTATTCTATCAAGCCTCATGTTAGTATGTTTGTAAAATACTTTAAAACAATACAACTATTCTTAGTATAATTTTCCTTTAAAATATTTTGCTTATAATTATATTTTTACACTTAATAATTTAACTTTTCTTATAATTAGTTATATAATACATCGTAATTTTCTCTTCATTATATTAAAATGAAGTAATGATTATTTATTTATTTTTAATTTATTATATTTTAAGGGATTCACAATATAAGAGCACAGATGTTTTCAGACCGAATTGATGTTACTCAGTTTGCCATACAACTAGGTAATTTGTGCTAGCATCCACAGATGAGGGATACCATTCATCGTTTGTTTTTCTGGGACTGTGTTACTTCACTCAGCATGATATCTTCTAACTCCAGCCACTTACCTGCAAAACTCATGATGTCATCTTTACTGCTGCATAGAACTCCATTGTGTAGATGTATCACATTTTCTCTATCCACTTGTCAGTTGAGGGGCACATGGGTTGGTTCCAGCTCCTTGCTATTGTGAAGAGAGCTGCAATAAAAAATGGCTGTGCATGTATCTCTGTGGTAAGATGAGTTTTGTGGGTACATAACCAGGAGAGGTATGACTGGGTCAGGTAGCAAGTTCATTCCAAGTCTTCCAGGGATTCTCCACACTGCTTTCCATAGTGGCTGTACAAGTTTACATTCCCACCAGAGGAGGATGAGTGTTCCTCTTTCCCCATAACCTCTCCAGCACTTGGTGTCATTTGTTTTCTTGATCCTTGTTAGGAGCTGTAAGCCTGCTCGTAAAGAGTTAACTCTGAAATAGCTTCAGAACTGTCCTCTAAGGTGCAGACGTGCAGAGAAGCTTCCTACCTGCATACCTGATGTTCCGGAGGAACCTTATCATATGCAAACATTATCTGCCAGAGCCAGCAGCCCCCGGAGGAAGCTTATCACGGACAAACAATCTCTGCCGGCGCAAGCATCCAGCCCCGATAAACTTTAACTTTTACAAGAGCCACCATCCACCCCCTCCCTCTTCCTGATTCTTCCCGCCTTTTACTAAATAAAAACCGCTGTCATAATTCAATAAATCAGACTTTGACAACCTTGCAAAGTCTCGTTCTTTTCTCTCGCTTATCTGCAGGTTTTGGGGTTCCCTCGGGTACCCAACGTTACATGACCCGTAGACAGGGTCATATTGGCGCCCGACGTAGGGGCTCGAGGTAAGAGACCCCTCTACCAGACAAGGAACACGGAGGTCCGGCCGGACGACTTAAGACCGAAGGGCGCTCCCATCAGAGGAGCGCGGAAAACCTCGGTAATGAGAGGGCGCTTCGCCATCAGCGGAGCGTGGAAAACCTCGGAAAAGAGAGGAACCTCCGCCACCCACGGAGTGCAGAATCCTCGAGAAGTAGGAAGTAAGTGGTTCTTTGTCTCATATTAAAGATAGGCCAACTGGCTCATAGTAAAAATGGGCCAGTCGCTGTCTAAAGAAGAGAAATTTATTCAACACTTTAAGACAGCTTTCAGGGAGAGAGGAATTAGGGTTAAGAAATAGGATTTAACTAGATTTTTTATATTCATAGGAGATACATGTCCCTGGGTGGTCCTTTATGGGCCCTCAATTCACCCCAAAGACTGTTATTAATGAGATAATTCAGAACCCCCTCCCCCCCGCGCGCACTCGCTGCGGGCTCCGTCCCCAATTGCCCTAAGCCAGACACCCCAGGCACTGCCTGTCAGCCCCCCAAAGAGATCCATTTCCTCTGCCCTATAAAGCAGCTCCCCCCTTTTTTTGCAGCCAAACTTGGCGCTGCTTCCTCCCCTAAGCTCTCCATGCCCTCCCAGGCTGGCCCCCCACAGCGTATCTGCGGCCGCCCCTCTGCCAGAGTACCAGCTCGAGTTCCCCAGGGGCGCGGGCTATGCCAAGGAGCTCACTGGGCGGCCCAGGTGCCCGGCGTTCGCCATCTCGCAGCACCTCCCAGCGGGACAGACTGAGCTCGCCCCACAAGCCACTATCCCATTCCAAAACCACCGAAAAAGATTTTAACGAGGCTATGTCTCCAAACTCTGATAAGGGAGAGACAGAACCAAAGGGAAAGACCGAGTAAGTCGATAGCCAGGAAAAAAGAGGGAAATACAAAATCCATCATATTAAGATGCCAGGCAGCAGGCCCTGCTTAACATAACTGTTAGTTAAGGTGGAACAGACATTTAGTAAATCAATCCAACATTTGGTGACTTTGAGTACAAAAGTGTTTTAATGGAGTTAACTAAAAAATGTCATATGTCTATGCTAGCTGTCTGTGTGTTAACTCTTCTCTCATGTGTCTGATTTTTGTCTCCATATGTCTATGCTAGCTGTCTGTGTGTTAACTGTTCTCTCAGGTGTCTGATTTTTGTTTCTGTTGGTTTCTGTTAAAAGTGGCCACTTCAAAGTTTTTTCATTCTATATTGTGCACATAAATTAAGCTTACTTTCGGCATGCCTCTTAAACTTTTTTAAAGGCCTAATTTGAACCCGGGTTCCTAAGTTCCTACAAAAACTTCTAAACTAGTTTTCTAAAGGTTTTATTTGTTATCTGTTAAGACTGGATAGAGCCAGGCGTGGTGGTGCACGCCTTTAATCCTAGCCCTTGGGAGACAAAGGCAGGCTAATCTTTGTAAAGCCAAACGGGTCTACAGAGCGAGCTCCAGGACAGCTGGGGCTACGAGGAGTTGTGGATGTTTTCAGACAGAAAGGGTATAAAAAAGATAAACAAGGGACTAAAATTGTGCTGTTTTTACTGATTAAAGAAAGGAAAAGCCTATTCTAAGTCTCTGATGAGAAAAAAAGACAGGTTAGAGATTTTTGTGATATCACAAAGGACCAGAGATAATCTGCTTCTTACAGGCTAGTAAAATTTACATCAGCAGTCTGCCTTGGGAGGAGGTCTTTAGAGCTTGGGAAATTCCTGAGCACTCTGGCAACCTTTCCATCTTTGCTGGAGACTGATTTTGGAGTCTGGCATCTGGATCAGTGGGGTGTTGCATGGCCTCCAGGGGTGCATTACAGGCTCTTGCCTTCAAGGAGCAACGGAGAGCAGTCTGGAGCAGCTTTTTTGGGGCTCTGTTATGTTTCTGCAAGAATTTTTGAGCCTCCCTTCTTCCTCATGGGAGGAAAAGGGACCTCTCTGGGTCCGCCCCCACCTTGCTGATCAGGCTGGCAGACTGTGTGTTTGTGTTAAGGAAGGATTGGTCTCAAAGAACTGGGTGGATCAGGTCCGTGAACACTGGGCTTCATGTTTTTGGTCTCCTGGCTGGGCGTGGTGGCACACGCCTTTAATCCTAGCACAGCCAGGGTCTTTGGGTGCAGAGAACATTACTATAAAATTTCTGAGTGCTGTTACAAAATTAAGAGTCATATTTCACCCTGATTTAGGTTTTCATCTCTAATTTAGAGTTTTCATCAAGGTGCTAAAGTTTTGGGTTTGAACCTAGTTAAACATATTTGTTTCATGGAGCTGTTTAAATGAATAGGCTTGCATCTAATGATTTACTTGATAATTGTATCTGGGAAAGAGGGACCTGTGAGTCTTGGACACCAGTTTGATAAGCTAAAATCTCTACAAGATGGGAAATTACACTTTCAAGGAAGCTATGTTCCAGGAGGAATTGTTTTGTGATGTATGGCATGTGTTTGTTGACTGTGTGCTGTGGTTTGCCGTGGCTGTTGCGTTTCAAGTTGTGACATGGAGAAAGTTTAACATGACTGGTGGTGAGCGCACGGATGGCGCTGATGGAGATTTGGCCTGTGTGCTGGAGACCCGTTCTCTGATAGGCTTTGAGAAGCTTGCATTCTCTTGTGGGTTTTCACCCACTCAGAGGGACATGATTATGCAGCCCCTAAGTGCTGGCTTGGCTTCCCTGGATTGGGGCCATCTGTTGCTTCCCCAGCCTTCCCAGGTGGTAGGTATTCAAAAAAATTGTGAGAGGAGCCCCTCCTCTCCCATCAATCGCCTTCTAGAGGTTTTGATATGTGGTTAAAATTTGCCCTATAGCCTGGGGTCCTGGTTTCCCCTTCTGGCCACAGCTCAGGTGGAAAAGGTCACAGAGGCTGAAAAGACAGGCTTGCCCGCGGAACATTTTGCAGCAAACATTCCGTAGAGGTGTTCCTAAAGGCTAGTCTTGTAAATTCCGGGCTGGGCCATGCCTTTAATCCAAACAGATGTTTGTGAGTTCTGGGCTGCCTATTCTCCCAGCCTGGGGCAGTGTTCATTGTGCAGCCTTGATTCCAATCCTCCGGAGACAGACTGTGGACCTCCACCCTACCAAGCTGTATCAGTTAAGCAATTCAAATCCATCTCAGCATGTTTAACATAAAGTCTAAAAAAAAAAAAATTTACAGGCCTTAAATTTCCAACAAAACAAACTTGGTCCGATAAATTGTCTTTTCTTAAGAAACGTTGGTAAAGGTCTCTTTAATAACGTAAATTGAGGGCTGGAGAGATGGCCTAGCGGTTAAGAGCGCCGACCGCTCTTGCAGAGGACCCGGGTTCGATCCCCAGCACCCACATGGCGGCCGAGAGCCGTCTGAAACTCCAGTTCCAGGAGAACTCCAGTTCCAGGGGAATCCGAGACCCTCTTCTGACCTCCGCGGCATTGCACGACACGGGTGCACAGCATTGCATGGCCAGACAGGACACGTGATATAACATACCGAAATAAAAAAAAAAAAAAATAACGTAAATTGATATTTGGTTTAATTTAAATAAAAAATTCTTTAATAAAATGTTTTAAATGCTTCTTTAGGCCATCTTCAAGCTGTGTGTGTATGTGTGAGTGAGATGTGAGTTCCTGCTTTCAATTTATTATAGTCCTACAGGTTTAAATCTATTTAATTATTAACAAAAATAGATTCAATTCATAAAAAAATGTTTGCTTTATACCCCTTAGTGTTAACGATTTTTAATTGGGTTTATAATATGCATATTAGTTTCAGTTTAATGATAGATTGGTTTTTAATTATTGTATTATTATTAAGGTTTATTAATGTTATAGTTATTGTTATTGATATAATTATTAATAATAATTGATACAAAATTCATCTAATGGTAAATTGTTCATTGTTGGCTGCTATTTTTGACCATTATTTTATTTATAATTACTGTTGTGACTAATAAAGTTAATGGTAATTATTGATAATTAATAATAATTAATAATAGTATAATTGTTGTTATTATAAATAATTATTATTTTCCCAAAGTCCTTAATAGCAAGACAGATGGATCATTTCAAGACTACAAACAACTTTGGCCTGTCTACTTTTGGGAATCCTCAATCTTTAGATTTAATAATATAGGGTCAGTTAGGCTTAACAAGAGGGACAGCTTAGGAGTAATTGACCAAAGGGACAAAATAAGTAAACTTTAGGTATAGTTCATTGAAGGCAAGTGGTTTAAATGGGCCTAAGAGGTGACATATGGATCTCAGCTGTTTTATGAGTTACTAGAACATTTATTCTAATTATGTAAAAATACCCTATAAACAAAATTATAAAAATTTCAGGTTTCTTCATTGGACATCAAACGATATGGCTTTCTCTTACAGGTCAACCTAACAATCTTTCTTATGTATGTATGTTTGTATGTATGTATGTGCGCGCACACGTGTGTATGGATGAGTGTACTTTTGTGTTCTAAGTATTTATGTTAATAGACATGATAATATAAAACATTGCCTCTAAGTTGGAACTGCCCTTCCATCTTAAGACAGCAAATTTACATTACACTAATCAAGATGGTAATGATGGTAACAACTTTTCATGGGACATATCTAGCCAATCTTAATTGACTGATGGACAAAAAACTATAAAAAATTATATTATTAAGAGCTAGATATTAAAAAATCCTTAAAGTAGGCTTTCATGCCAGGCCTAGAAAAGGACCAAAAATTAAAAAAAGGTAGCTATATAATCCACCCGTAAGGTTTACAGTTTAAAATGGTAATACATGTAAACTAATTAGAAATATAAGATGTTAATTGCTTTATTTGTAATCTGTGTTAAATTTCCAACAGTGGCTTTGAGATTGGGGCACACAGATGGTCTCTGTATTTTTCTGTGTTATACAGTATCACCTTGTAACATTTTTCCTTAGCTTATAAGATAATTTGAAAAAATTAGGTCTAAGTTTACTTCCCAAATAAGCATACAGTCAAGGATAGACAGTTTGGATAAATTTGATGAAAATTTACACCTTGGTTCCTGTTTATGGATATTCGTAATACAATTTAGTCATCTATTGATCAAAAAAGAGGGAGGTGGTATAATATTCCCTCTATATTCCAAACTTTTGATAAATTTTTAATTTTTTGAAGCTAACAATGGGAGGAGATTTGTATGTTCCCACAGGTAAAAACCCCTACCTCTCACCCTGTACAAAAGTCAACTCCAGATGGATTAAAGACCTCAATGTGAAACCCCCAATTCTGACGGTGATAAAAGAAAATGTTGGCAGCAGACTACAAGACATAGGTGTAGGAAAAGACTTCCTAAATCAGACAGCAGCTGCACAAGAATTAAAGTCGACAATTGATAAATGGAACACCATTAAACTCAAAAGCTTCTGTACATCAAAAGAAATTATCAAGGAAGTGAAGAGAAATCCTACAGGGTGGGAGGAAACTTTCACCACAGAAACATCTGACACAGCATTGATTTCCAGAACATATAAACTACTCAAAAAGCAAAGAAGAAAGAAAACAAATGACCCACTCAATAGATGAAGCAAATAGACTTCACCAGTGAGGAATTAGAGATGGCTGAGAAACATCTTAAGAAGTGTTCAACATCATGAATCATTAAGGAAATGCAAATCCGAACCAGTCTAAGATATCATCTTACTCCAATAAGCCAACTTTTTGGATTCATTGATTTTTTTTTTTGTATTGTTTTCTTTGTTTCTATTTCATTGATTACTGCTCTGATTTTTGTTATTTCTTCCTGTCTGCTGCGTTTAGGGTTCATCTGTTGTTGCCTCTCAAGTGCTTTTAGCTGCATTGTTAGATCATTCACTTGTGCTCTTTCTGTTTTTCTAATGTAGGCACCTAGGGCTATAAACTTCCATCTTAGGACTGCTTTTAAGGTATCCCATATGTTTTGTTGTGTTGTATTATCATTTTCATTCAGTTCCAGGAATGCTTTTATTTCTATCTTTATCTCTTCCTTGACCCATTCATTATTCAAGAGTGTGTTGTTTAGTCTCCATGTGTTCTTGTAGATAGTAGGGCTTATCCTGGTGTTGACATTGAGCTTTATTGTGTTGTGGTCTGATAGAATGCATGAAATTATTTCAATCTTCTTGTATTTGTGGAGATTTCTTCTGTGTCTCAGTATGTGATTGATTTTTGGAGAATGTTCCCTGGGGTGCTGAGTAGAAAGTGTATTCTTTCGTATTAGGATGGAATATTTGGTAGATGTCTGGTGTATCATATCATTCAGTTCAGATGTCTCTCTGTTTATTTTTTTTCTGTTGACCTGTCCAAAAGGCTCAGTGGGGTACTGAAGTCCCTTACTATAAGTGTACTGGGGTTGATCTGTGCTTTGTGGTCCTGGAGAATTGTCTTTATAAAGTTTGGTGCACCCGAGTGTGGTGCATATATATATTCATAATTGTAAAATCTTCTTGGTGAATTGTTCCTTTGATAAAAATGTACAGGCCTTCTTTGTCTCTTCTGATTTCTTTTACTTTGAAGTCTAAAAATAGACTTCAAAATTTCTTTTACTTTGAAGTCTAAAAATTCTTTTACTTTGAAGTTTAAAATAGCAACACCTACTTTCTTTTTGGCACCATTTGCATGGAATATTTTTCCCATCCTTTCACTATAAGGTGGTCCCTGTCCTTGAAGGTAAGATGTGTTTCTTGTAGACAGCATATTGATGAGTTCTGTTTCCTAATCCAATCTCCCAGTCTATGTCTTTTGATTGGGGATTTTAGTCCATTAATATTTAAGCTTATGACTGATAGGTTTGTGTTGCTTCCTTTCACCTTATTATCCATTTGTGGTTTTGGTTTAAGTTTCTACTTCTGCAGTTATGCTTTTATTGATTTCTCTTTCTAGGTGCCTGGAGATGGTTGCTCCTTTCTTCTGTCCTTTGAATTGCTTCAAGTATTCTCTGAAAGGTTGGTTTTCCAGACATGTATTCTTTCATCTTGTTTATGTCATGGAAGATTTTTCTCTCTCCTTCAACTATAATGGACATTTTTGCTGGGTATAGTAACCTAGGTTGGCATCTATAGTCTTTTAACAATGGGAATGCTTTGCTCCAGGTTCTTCTTGCTTTCATAGTTTGCACTGAGAAGTCAGTTGTAATTCCAAGAGGTTTCCCTTTATAGGTCACTTGTTGTTTTTCTCTTGTGGCTTTAAGAATTTTGTCTTTGTTTTGGGCATCTAGCATTTTAATGATTATGGCATGGAGAGTTTCTTTTCTGATTGTCTGTTTGGTTCTATGTGTTTCTTGTATCTGTATTGGTTTGTCTTTTTTAGTTTGGGGAAAATTTTCATCTATTATTCTGTTGAAGATCTGGATCAATACCACTCTCTTGGGATTCTTTTCTTTCCTCATTCCTTATGAGGAGGTTTGACTTTTCATAGTGTCCCACAATTCCTGGTTTTCCACTTTGTGTATTTTTAAATTTTTCATAACTCTTACTGAAGTTTTAGTTTTTTTGTGTTCTTCCAGGTCTGATATTCTTTGTTCTGCTTCCTCCATTCTTTCTAAGGCTTTTTCCATCCTTTTTCTCTTGATTGGATGCGTTTTGATTTCCTTTTCATTTCCTTCTGATATTCTTTAGTATTTCCACTTCCTTTTGGAGCTTCTCAATCTCTCCTGTAGTTCCTTTGCTTCGCTGGTTGGTTTCCTTTATCTTTTTCAAACATGGGATCTTTTCAGTGTCCACTTCCTTCTGAAGTTTGTGATTCTCTCTCTCTCTCTCTCTCTCTCTCTCTCTCTCTCTCTCTCTTTCTCTCTCTAGGTCCTTCTTGAGTTTTTCATTCTCTTTCCTTAATTCTTTGATTTGCTCTTTATAATCTTGTACTTCTTTAAGTATGTTCACAATTGTACTTCTAATATCTATGTCCTGGGCCATCCCCAGGACACTGTAGGAATCTTCCATAGGGTTGGTAGAGCTTGGTGTGGAATTATCCTGCACCTTTCCCATGTTGTCTCTTCTTCGTGTCCCTGGCAAATGGGTATCTCTTTGCCTGTATTCCAATGTGAATCCCAAATGCCTGTTCACTGTGTTGAAGGCTTGCTTTGCTTGCCTCCTTCATATGCCTTTGTTGTTTGTTTGATTGATTTGTTTTTCTCCTTTACTCCTTGCTTATGGAGGGTTGACTTCTCTAAGCTCTAGGCTTTCTATTGGAAGTCCAACTCACTCTTCCATTTCTGTTCTGAAGGTTCTCCAAAGAATCCACTTGGACACTCCTTCCCAGTTGGTGTGGGGGGGCTTGCTTTTTAGCCCGCTTCAGGTGCTTCAGGTGGTCTAATGAGATCCCTGATCTCAAGACTCACACGAACCCACCTTTTATACCAGCTTGGAGGACAACTCGGCCTCCACAGGCACAAAAGCCAATCGAGAGCCACAGATGAATAGATCAAATCAAACAATACACCTGGCTGAAACACCCAACTCCTACCTGTGTTTCAAGTGTTCTTGGGAGATCCCCCAGTAATAATTATTTTTAAACTTCAGTCCTAATTTAATCATGCATATGAAATTATGTTATAGATAATGTTTTCTAAATATCTACCTCATATGAAGTGCTCTGTACACTTAAAATTTTGAGAAAGCATCTCACTACATAACCTGGGCCATCCTGGAACTTGCTATGTAGATTAGGCTGGCCCCAATCTCACAAATATGTTCTTACCTCTGCCTCTGTGTTCCATGATTAACGGTGCACAACACCACACCTAACATAATTCTTAATAAATTTATAATTGTGGAAACGCATACAGAGTCTGACGTCATTGGGAACTGCTACTCCATGTTGGGGGTACACCAAAACTATGTGGCACCACTCTTGAGAAATGGCTTACCCATTAAGAAAAGTGTCCTGCTTTTACAAACACTGAGTTTTTTCCTTGGTATCCATATAGTTGGGGGAGCTTATTTTTTCCCATAATCCTAGCTTCAGGTGATCATATGCTGTCTTCGGGAGTCTGTAGATACAACACTCATGTGCACATCACAAGCCCCCACATAATTAATTATACAATTTTAAAGTGCATTTGAACATTTAGAATACATGGCACAACACATTTTTGAACATTTAGAATAATACATGGTATGATACACACATACACACAAGCATGCATGTACGGTTCTAGTTTGCCTTCAATCACTGTGAACAAACATTCTGATGCACAGACCATGGAGGAACAATACTTACTGGGTTGCTCCCTTGGCCCGTTACCTGCCTGTTTCTTATACAATACACAACAACATATCCAGGGGAGGAATGGCCCACAGTGGGATGTGCCCTTCAACATCACCCAAGAATCACGAAGATCTCCCACAGGCACAGCCATAGGCAAGTTAAATGGAGGTAATTCTCCAGTTCAGGCTCCCTCAACACAGGTGTGTCAAGTTAACACTAAAGCTATCAATCACAATGTGTATACACACCCCCACATCCTCTTACACACACACACACACACACACACACACACACACACACAAACACACACACACAAACATATAGATTATTTTAGAAGCTTCAAGATGATTCTAATGATTAAAACAGTTTGGATTCTAGTGACATTGAATCCATTGAGAAAATTATGGAGCTGGCAACATGAGGAACAATTAAGTGATGGCACTGCTCTTGCAGAAGACCAGAGTTTAGTTTTCATCACCCACATTGGGCAGCCCACAACCACCTGTAACTTCAGCTGCACAGGATACAATGCTCTTGGCTTGCCTCTGTGGACACTTCACTCTTGTATACAAATTGACACATATATACACAATTATTTTCTTAATTAAAAATATTTTTTAATTATGTGATCATTAAATCGAATCAGGGCTACAAAATCTAAAGTACACCCACAGTTTCCACTTGGCAATAATTTTCTCTTTATCTGTCAACTGTGTCATATTTGTAACTCAGAAAAGCAACGCTCAAGGCTTAGGTGTCATTTGTATGAAATTTTCCAAAGAACCAGATAAAATTGGCATCACCATATAGGCTGTATACAACTTGCAATTAAGGGAAATCCCTGGTATTTTATGATAAATATTTGAACTATTTTTATTTTAATTTTCAACACCTCATTATTCGTATTGATAAAAATGAGTATATTGATAAGTAATCTCTCCTGCTTCATTTATTCATTATGTAGGGTAGAAAACATAACTTGGTCCAAGCTTATTCCATTACTGTATGGAAAAGTCATCATTATTTAATCATTGTGCATTCAATTTGCCTGATGACAAATATCCTTGTAGATTAAAGAAAATTTTAATCATGGAGAGTTATTGAGAAGACACTAAGAATAATGCAGTTAATTTTAGGATGGGATGTTTCTCTTAAGGTTTGCATTGTTATTAGCAAACCACGGAATCTTCTTTATATCATCTATAAAATGAGGTAATACATTTATCAAGTATAGAAAAATAATACATATTAGTATTTTTCCATTCACTTATTTTTTTATAATATTTCCATAGTGAGAATTTGTTTGACTCCAAGTGTGTATTTTCAAAGGAGACATATGAGCCTGACCCTTATATATTTTAGATTCTATTGAGGTCATGTAACATACTGCATTCATGACAAGAATCAAACGCATTTTTGTTTACAATTTTCTAAATGAGTACCTACGATGGGAAATATCACTCATTCATTTTCCAATGCTTTGTTTTTTGTCTTCCTTGTTTTGCAAATACTGAATAAATTTCTATATTTATTTGCTTTTCTCCTTCACTGTTCCTACCAATCACAATCCTCTGACTCTCTTCCCATTAATCATGTATATAATTTTGCAACAATATGATGGAAGTTTTCATTGCATAGAAAAGCCTTGGTTCCCGCAGAAGCACACTCTTTACTTTATTTAGGTAAAACTTTCTATAACCAGAATTGCCAATCCTTCATTACGCATGCAAGCAATCAATCCAAAGGCAGGTTTTTAACCTTACCCATTCCCCCAGGAGTTTGCTGCTGTTAGCATAACGTGATACACAATGACTTTAAAGGGATAATTAGCACATAGTTAATTATTTATTTTATATAGAGAAAAGGGCATAAGTGCTTTATTAGGATAGCAGATACAGGCTCTCCTGACTTTGGGGAGAAAGAGTAAACATGTCTGCAGATCTTCTCCATGTAATCCTAGAGAACTGTGTCTTTGTTTACTGCATTATTTTCTTTTTTATGCCTTTCAAAACAACCTTACTTATGTTTGTTCTATGCTCGTTTGCAGACCACATAAATTAATTAAAAATGGTTAAATTCAGTTTTGAAATTTCCATAAGTACTTCATTGAACCACGGCCACATCTATTACCCATGCTCTTTTGACATTCAAACTTTGGTTTGAATAGTTTGTGGTAGGAGATATATAAACTGCAAATTTAAAATCTTTAATATCTGGTCTTTTACAGGACATGTTTGTTGACTTTTGATTTCAAGAGACTATGTCTAAATGTTTTCTTAAAGCATTGATATATTTAGGAGTGATGATGTAAAGGAAGAACAGATTCACAATTAAGACTGTTTTATGTTCTTTATTTGTATAGCATCTAAAAATTGGAGAATTATAGATTGGACCAGATAACAAATACTACATTGCATTAATTTTATAGTGATTCCCGATAAGTTTATTAGTAAAACCAAAGGCTATTTTCTTTTAATAATTTGTGGTTATTTCAAATGCTCAAAAATGCAATTTAATAGGAACTGGGTTAGGTTGGAGACCATTGCTGCTTCTGTCACCAATACCCTGCTGTCATATACTTACCCTTTTCAAAAACCCCATGAAGATACTGATGTTTTCTGTTCTAAATCCTCTAAGACTCTAATCAAATTGATTTTGTTCTTCTTATAAGATCATAGGATTGGTTATACACATAGGATAATTTTTGCTAACTCTATGTCAAATAAACCCTCTAAAAAGAATGCCTCTCCTCAGCATTTTCTAATATAAACACAACTGGTGGGCTGGGGAGATGGTTCACTGAGTTATGTGCTAGTTTAACACAGGCATGAGGATTTGATTTTCAATTAATAGAACACACAAAAATCAAAATGATGTAGTTTTTCTGCCATTACAGTGTTCATATGAAGAGACTGGAGCTGGAGACAGAATTCATCAGAAGCTCACAGGCTAGCTATGCTACTATATGCATTGGAAAACCACAGACCCTGTCTTAAACATGGTAGAATGTAAAGGCCAGCACTTAAGGTTGTCAGCTGACCTATAAATGCAAGCTAATATATGTGAGCATCTAAACACACAGAGGCATGCACACATATGCACACACACACACACACACACACACATCACACACACACAAAGATAAAAGATACAAATAGCCAAATCATATACCATACCTTCTTTATGAACTATTTCTTTGACTATTTCAAAGATGATTCTTTCCTGGGACCCTGTGTTGCTAGATAGGGTTGGTCCTAAGGAGCAATTTAAGTTCAAAAAATATTAAAGTGGTAAGACTTTAAGTTCTTAATTATTTTAAAAATATTTTATTTATTATATTTATTTTATGTATATGAGTGTATTGCCTGCATGTATGAAAGTGCACACATGTTTTGCAGTGCCTGAAGAGATCAGAAGAGGGCATCCCATCTTCTGGAACTGGAGTTACAGGTGGTTTTTAGTCACCATGTGGGTGCTAGGAGTGAAACCTGGTCCTCTGCAAAAACAGTCAGTACTCTTAACTGGCAAACTATCTCTTCAGCTCCCTCTAGAGGGAAATGTGTTGGCTCAGGAACCCTCTGAGAAATGCACATACAGTGTCTGAAAATTAGTGCATGTGTATAGTTGGGGGCTGTATGACAAGGAGCACAGAGCCATAGAAAGGAAAGAACTCCCTTCTAGTGATTGGTCAGACTAGTACAAGAGAGTCTCAAAATAACACAGTCCGTTGTCAGAACTCTTGATTATCTCCCAGAACTGAAAGGTAAAACTTTACTACTGAAGACAGGTCATATGTTGGACTTAGGAATATGGATCTTTATATTTATAGGCAAGTATACCATTCTCCACTTATCAAAGAAGCTTCTTTTTGCAACAGATGGCTACTGAAGGGTTCCATAACTGCTCAGACACAGAGAATATAAGTCTGAGTGCTGCCCAGTACTAGGTGACATATCTACAGTGGAACCTCTACACCTAAGCCTCAAGAAACATAGAGTGGGGATACTTCAGAGTGTGTTCCTGGATAGGACTCCTATATTAAACTTTACCACCCCAGGCTCAGGGACCATTGCTGAAGAATGGGCAGAAAGAGTATAAAAGTCAGAGCTGGTTCATGAACATAGGTTAGCAGAGGATTTCAGGCCGCTGTGATCTTGCATCTGTGAACTTGTGGCAATGCTGGCATGGAGCACAGGACCCGGAGTGAAGGGAAGGAAGTGGGCAGTGGGTCATCCCTAGTTTGGAAAATATTGGAGACTGGTTACTACTGGTTAATCAGGAAGAGAGTAGAGATTACTGATTACTACTGGGCAATAAGGGAGAGGAGATCTTACTTATGGTCTCTAGCTAGGCTAACTAGACTCCAGTGGAATAACTGACATGAAGGGCATCTGGGTACTAATATTTGACTAGAGAAGACTTAAAATGTCTGATGGAATACATGAGGTCCAGGGGGGTGAGGCTTTGGGAGGACGTAGATACGACAGTTCTAAATTTGACTAAGAACTTTTGTACAAAATGTAGAAAGACGCAATACAAAATTTTTTAAGTTATTGATTCTTATATTTAAAAATATAAATTCTATTTTTACATTTCCTTTTGTGATCTAATTTGCTGTTTTGTAAGTAAACAAAAATTTGTATATTAACAAAACTTTCACATGAAAGCCAAGTATTGTTTAATTTTAAATAAGGTAGGAATTACTGATAAATGTCTATATATGCTGATGTATACATAATATGTGTGAAGCAAGCATTCTTTGAATCACAATATTTATTTCTATACATATTTATATATTTCAGTGAATTTTTTTTCATAACTGCAGGTCATTTCCATCAGAACTTAAGACTAACATTCAAGTATATTTATCTTGCATGTCAATGACTCAAGGACCTTTGACCATACAACCAAATTAATACAATTTCTAAAAGTTAAAATCAATTTAGTATTGTTATATTTATGTTGGAAGACTATTTTTAAAATATATTATTTGGCTTTTTAATATTATACAGTTTAATATGTCAGTGGCAATATTTTTAAATGAAATGCACAAGAAAATCAATTTAATATTTTTATTTTAAATGTTTTTAAATTTATATTTGCATAAATTTAAATGCATGTAAATGTATTTAAATGCACTTGGCTGGTTAAAAACAACAGAAACGGGGGCTGGAAAGATGGCCTAGCAGTTAAGAGTGCTGACTGCTCTTGCAGAGGACCCGGGTTCGATCCCCAGCACCCACATGGCGGCTAAGAACCGTCTGTAACTCTAATTCCAGGAGAACTCCAGTTCCAGGGAAATCCGAGACCCTCTTCTGAGCTCCATGGCATTGCATGACACGTGTGCACAAACCTACATGCAGACAGTACCCTCATACACATACAAAAATAAATAAAAAGAAAAAAAAAAAAACCAGAAACTATTTCATATGGTACTAGAGGCCAGAAGTTTGTTATCAGGATGCCAACATGATCCAGTCCTGCTTAGGACCTGTTTGAAGTTGGGATATTACAGAGCTTATATTCTCACACGGCAGGAAACAACCAGGCTAGCTCTTTGACTTCTTCATGTAGAGACAATAGTCTATTCACAATGGCTGATGATGTAATTATCTTCCAAAGCCCCAAATCCAAACACCATCACATTGATTACAGTTTTAATGTATGACTTTTTTTTTTATCAGCCCTGTCAAAAAATGCCACATCTATGTAAAAAATAATCTCCAAACCCACCCCTTGCTGTGGAGCCTCTGGCTGTTGGTAGCTGCTGGGAGACAATCCTTCTTTGAGATTGTGGCCATTAGTAGGTTTCTTGTAGTCCAGTGGATGGCCCCACACCTAGGCACACAGGAATATTTAATTAGACTTAGTGGTTAGGAAAAAAAGGATACATGAAATCACACATTGGATTAAAAAGTAGGGACTTGCATTGCAAACATGTATGAAAGTCTCAAGGAATTAGCGCCGACCGCTCTTGCAGAGGACCCGGGTTCGATCCCCAGCACCCACATGGCGGCCGAGCAGTCTGAAACTCCAATTCCAGGAGAACTCCAGTTCCAGGGGAGTCAGACACCCTCTTCTGACCTCCGCGGCGTTGCACGTCACAGGTGCACAGACTTGCATGCAGACAATACATTCATACACGTACGGAAATAAATAAAAAATTAAAAAAAAAAATTGGTCAGGCACAAGCATTGGCCCTTTGCAGTATTTTGTGATGTAATAAATAACTTTATTTTGAGTGGATTATATTGTTGGTTATTATTCTTTAGTTTGCTCTGAAGGAAAAAATGTTATGGCTTCATGTACATATTGTTCGCCTTTAAAACCCTACCTTATAAATGTCATGCGGGCTGGAGAGATGGCCTAGCGGTTAAGAACGCCGACCGCTCTTACAGAGGACCTGGGTTCGATCCCCAGCACCCACATGGCGGCCGAGAACCGTCTGAAACTCCAATTCCAGGAGAACTCCAGTTCCAGGGGAATCTGACACCTTCTTCTGACCTCTGCGGCATTGCACGACACAGGTGCTCAGACCTGCATGCAGACAGTACATTCATACACATACAGAAATAAATAAAATTAAAAAAAAATAAAAAAAGTTGTCATGCTATTTTAATACATTTCTAAAATTAAACACCTCATTCATTCATATTTGAGTTTGTGAAGAAATACAAGAATTATCTTAAAGTTATTGTAACATCTAAAACTTATTTAAAAATGATGTACTATTATGAATTATCCAGATAGTAGATGTTGGTACTCATTTTTTTGTAATATCACAATTATCTTAAGCTCAATATCATGATTCGATGACTCATAAATCTTGTAAATTTATATGTTCTTGTCTTCTCTTCATCATTCTCTTTCTCTCTTCTATTTCTCTTCACAATCTCATTGTTGTAAAAGCCAGTATTTGTCTTCTACTGTTTGGTCCTGATTACATTAGTACTGCCAACAAAAACTTTCTGCAAGGATAAAAACGTTCTGAGTGGTTCAGTATAGAATCTACCGGACACATAGGCCAATTGAGTGTTCAAATGAAATGTGGACATTTGAAAATTTTAAGTATTTTGCATGTAATGCCTGAAGAGGACAGAAGAGGGCAGCAGAACTGGAGTTAGAGTTCTTAACTTCCATGTAGGTGCTGGGAACCAAACTCAGGTCCACTCCAAGAGCAGCCAGTGGTTTTTTTTTTACCACTGAGCCATCTTTCCAGACTAATTTAAGTTTGTTTGTTTGTTTGTTTGTTTGTTTGTTTGTTTTGAATGGTCAATTTCCATTAGAGATAATATCACAGTTTGTCTTTCATTGTTTATTCTTTTCAGATCATTTTGGAATCATGGCAGAGTATTGCAATTCATTAGCCCCTCTGAGACAAAAATCAATATTCACTCATTTATAAAATGCTTTCCACAAAGATACTATGAATAGCTAATTCTTTATATGCAATATGGTGTGTATGTATGTATGTCTGTACAAACACACATCTCTGTAAATTTTACCTTAAATACCACTATAGTAGTTATTAAATATATGTTGAATTAAATGATTACAAGTTTAATATTATTATTTCAGTAGGATCCAATTGAGTCTTCCCGGTATATGTGTATTAATTACTTTTCTGTTTCTGTGACAAAATACTATGGACAAATCTATTTCTAGAAGGAAGTATTTATTCGGCTTATATCATTCCAGAGGAATAAATATCCATCATGGAAGGAAGACATAATAGCCAAGGCAGGCAGAACAGAAAGCTGACCACTTACCTTCTTCAACTTTACATAGAAAGGAGAGAGAGAGAGAGAGAGAGAGAGAGAGAGAGAGAGAGAGAGAGAGAATATGAAATGGAAATGGGAGACTTAGCTATCTACCCTCAATGCCCTCCTCCATTCACATGCTTCCTTCAGCTTGTCCACACCACCTAAAGGTTTCACAACCCTCTCCAAAACATGCTACTAATGAGGAACAAAGTTCAAATCCTTGAGTCTATGGGGGCATTCTCACTCAAGACATGACAGTATTCTAACAGAAAATATTCTGCAAAAGAAAATGCATTTGCTTTGACCCCACAACTATATACATATGAACAATTATAACTGGACTTAATGGTTATTTTAGATTAAGACTTGAAATTGGGAGGGAGATAGAGGGTAAGTTAGGGGTGTGCAAGGGAGCAGGAGTAATGGAGTAGCCAATGGGTATGACCAAGATATGTCGTATAAATATATTTCAAAAAATTCATAGTGTTTAATGTAAATTTAGTTTTATGCAATCATAGCTATACATGGTTTCTCATGGCCCACCAGGAGCAGGTAAGAAATATTTGAAGCCTCAGTTATAGCTATTGTATCATATTAGAGTTATTTAAACTTTTGAAGACTGAATTGCAATATCCATAAGATGAGGAAAATGGGGTAAAGCTTGGACCTGGAGATTAATCCAGTTATTAATATTAAGGCAGATATACATCCCCTAGGCATAGAGTAGAGACTTGGGCCCCAAAGCTGTGATTTATTTTTGAGTTAAGTTTAAACCCAATACATCTATTTGGCTCAGCACAAATTATTTTTTATTTAAAATATCATGCTATATATTCACAAAGAGAGTAAATATGTTTATCATTCACATCAGTAATCTTAGATCCATTCAAAGTAAAATATTTCCCACTTCACAAGAAGTATGGTTTTATCTTGGTTGCTTGAATATTCAGAATTCTGAATTCAGGAGGAAAATATCTAAAGCTGAATCCAATCAGAGCTCATTAACTCTGTGGCAATGGAATTATTTATCTTGATGCCAGTGAGGATGAAAATCTTAACATAAAGAAACAAATGGGTATTTGTGAAATAATTTATCTCAGAATGGAAGAGGGGTGATTTAGCAATGAGCATTCTTTATGCAATGACACCATTGCAATAAAATTGACTTCCATGTCATTTCTACTTGTATAAGCTGCTACATAAAGCTAACATCCATAGACTGAAATAGTCGTTTGCATAAACACCCTTGGATAAAACTACAAGTCACTGGAAAACATTAAATGCCCATGACTACCTTTTGCTTGGTTATCCATCCAATTTATGGTCCTGGCATGGATTCAATGGAGATTAGCTTGAGATATTTAATCAGCCCTGTTTAGAGACAAGGACCACCAAAACTTCTGACCATAGAGGAACCACAGGGAAAGTTTTTTTTTTTTTTACAAAGTGAGCAGAAGTGTTAAGGGGATGCCAAGCTGGGTACCAGAACAATTAAGAAATCAGAAGAAAACTTTTAAAACATCCTAATCTCCTCTGATATTTTCCCTCTAATATAGCTATTGGAAGAGATCAAGGAATCAGAGCCTTATCTCCAGAATAACAGATCCTTCCAGAACATGGAGTGTAGGGTATGCTAATTCAAAGGTCTTTAGGGAGAGGTGGGAGGCTGGCATAAACTACCATCTGCTGTTTGTTTTGCTCAGTCCTGGCACTTCCTTTTGGCTCTTTCCTGCTGGTTAAGAAACTGATTCATTTCTAGTTAACATCAATTGTTGTTGGAAATAAAACAAAATTCTTGTACCATGAACTTGATTTCACATTTAATTATTCAATTTCTATTAAATTATATATAATTTATAAACTGCAATTAAATGTGTATTATATAAAGTATAACATATTTAATTAAAGATGTAATTATATATAATTAAATATGTAATTAAATATATGCATTTCCTTGGGTTGTTGCAAATACAGAATAATCTTATGTCAATTCAGTCATTGTGGGATTAATTCAATGTATTAGTTTAATGCCATCATTGTGCAGACTATGAATAAGAAATAATTTCTGTCCTCATGGACACTGATAATCCAGTGGGAAGCACAGTGTATGACTGCTAATGATATATGTAATAGGATTTTCATATCAGAAGAAATGGTCTGAACTGGAAATTTGAAATTAGATACATGTTAGGGAAGAACTGGTGATTCCAAGAAACCTATTTTCTAAATTTCCAGTTGATCTGCCTGAGAAATGTGATTCTCTTTTCTACAATCCCACACTGTGAAAGAGAAGTGCATAACTCTAAGCATCTCCAAGTGATTAAAAAATGACCAAAAAAGGGAAATAAACTAGATTTAGATAATTCTTATTTTTTCAATGTGGTATGATATTTATTAATAACAAATTACCCACCTTTACTTACATACAACAATTTGATGCTAAGATCCAAAAATGAGGGACAACATACATTGTTTTTCTGAGGCTGTGTTACTTCACTTAGCATAACAGTTTCTAGCTCCATCCATTTACCTGCAAAATTCATGATGTTGTCTTTCTTTACTGCTGCATAGAACTCCATTATGTTGATGTACCACATTTTCATTATTCACTCATCATCTGAGGGACACTTGGTTTGCTTCCAGCTCTTCGCTATTATGAAAAGAGCAGTAATAAACATGGTTGTGCTCATATCTCTATTATAGAATGAATCCTTTGCATATATGCCCAAGAGTGGTATGATTGGGTCAAATGGCAGGTTCATTTTGAGTCTTTTAATAGTTCTCCACACTCCTTTCCACAGGGTTGTATGAGTTTACAATCCCACCAGCAGGGAATGAGTGTTCCCCTTTCTTCACAACCTCTTCAGCATTTGGTATCATTTGTTTTCTTGATCATAGCCAGTCTCAACAGGGTAAGACGAAATCTTAAAGTGGTTTTTAACTTGCATTTTCTTAATTACTAACAATGTTGAACAATTTTTTTTCTATATTTTTTTAATTTATTTTTATTGATGCTTTGTGTATTTCATACATCATTTTCCAATTCAGTTCAGGCATATATCCCCTTCCCTTCCCCCCCACCCCACCCCTACCCATCGCAGATCGTGCATTCTGCCATAAGTTTTCTGCATCTTTCTCTGCTTTTTTGTTTTGTTTTGTTTTCATTTTTTTTTAACAATAGGTGATAATTTGTGAGTACAAGCATCCTTCATG
>VZQC01004132.1:988234-1024571 GCA_009823505.1 Rhizomys pruinosus | reverse complement strand
TTTTTTTTTAATTTTATTTATTTCTGTATGTGTATGAATGTACTGTCTGCATGTAGGTCTGTGCACCCGTGACGTGCAACGCCGCGGAGGTCAGAAGAGGGCGTCGGATTCCCCTGGAACTGGAGTTCTCCTGTCATTGGAGTTTCAGACGGCTCTCCGCCGCCATGTGGGTGCTGGGGATCGAACCCGGGTCCTCTGCAAGAGCAGTTGGCGCTCTTAACCGCTAGGCCATCTCTCCAGCCCTAGCCCATCTTTTAATTGGGCCATTTGTTTTCCTGGTCCTTTGTTCTCTGAGTAATTAATACAATCTGGATGTTAGACCTCAGACAGTTGTGTCACTGGTGAAGATTTCCTCCCAGTTTGTGGGTTTTCTCTTCACTTCTTTGTTTCTTTTACTGTACAGAAGCTTTTTAGTTTAATGAGGTCTTACTCATTGATGGTTGATCTTATTTCCTGTGCAACTACTGTCTGATTTAGAAAGTTTTTTCCTACATCTTTATCTTGTAGGTTACTGCCAATCTTTTCTTCTAACATTTTCAGATGAGATCTTTCATCCATTTACAGTTGACTTTCATACAAGCTGAAAGATAGGGGTTTAGTTTATTTTACTACAAGTGGTGATCCAGTTTTGCCAACACCATTTGCTGAAGTTGATGCCTTTTCTCTACTGAGTGTTCTTGGCTCATTTTTCAAATATCAGGTGGCTGAAATTGCATGCATTCAAGTTTGGATATTCAATTTTGTTACACTGATCTATTTTTTGTACCAGCAACATGCATTATTATGATTATACCTCTGTAATATAGTTTGAAATCTGGTATAGTAATTCCCCCCTACATTTCTCTTTGTGCTCAGGGTTGCTTTGGCTATTGGAAGACTTTGTTTTTCCATATGAATCTTAGGATACTTTTTTTCTAGTTCTGTGAAGAAAGTCATGGTGATTTTTATTGAGATTGCATTGAATCTATATATTACTTTGGGTAGGATGGTGATTTTTACTATATTCATTCTTCTGATTGATGAACATGGGAGGTCCTTCCATCTTCTGGTGTCTTCCTTAATTTCCTTCTTCAAGATTTCATATTTTTTAATTTTTTTATTTATTTTTGTATGTGTATGAATGTACTGTCTGCATGCAAGCGTGTGCACTCGTGTCGTGCAATGCCGTGGAGGTCAGAAGAGGATCCCGGATTACCCTGGAACTGGAGTTCTCCTGGAATTGGAGTTTCAGACCGTTCTTAGCCACCATGTGGGTGCTGGGGATAGAATCCGGGTCCTCTGTAAGAGCGTTTGGCGCTCTTAACTGTTAGGCCATCTCTCCAGCCCCAAGATTTCACATTTTTATTGTAGAGATCTTTAATGTCTTTGGTGGGGTTTGCTCTGGGAGGGTTTCCACAAACTCCTTCTTCAATTGCTTGTTACTGGCATATATAAAAGCTATTGATGTTGTACATCAATTTTGTAACCTGCCACGTTACTTACATGTGAGTCAAGATGGATAATTTGTTAGTAAAAATATTACCACTGTATTAGTCATTTTTCTGTCGCTATGATAAAGCACCATGACCAAGGAACTTATAAAAAGAAGAGTTTATTTGAGCTTACGATTGACGGTTCCAGGGAATTAGAGTCCATTGTGGCGGAAGGCACGGCGGCTGGATCTGGAGCAGCATGCCGAGGGTCACATCTCACAATGAGCACAGGAAGCAGAGAGAGCAACTGTAGACCATGAGGCTTGTTAAAACTCACTAAGCCTGCCCCCAACAATGCACTTCCTCCAGCACAGCCACACCTTCTAAGACCTCCAAAAACAGTGTCACCAACTGGAGACAAATGTCTGAATACTTACAGCCTATGGGAGACACTCATTTAAACCACCACAACCACATTGACTGATATCACTATAGATTTGAAGCTTATGATTTTATTTTCCTAAGTTCTAAGATTTATGAGAAAAAACAAATGTGTACCATAAAAGTACATTAAAACACGGATCAACATGCTATGTAATTCAGGAATGTAAAGTTATATTTCATTTTACCTGCATGCAACATTACTGTTGAAATGTCAATCCCTAAATGTGTTCTGGAATTAACCTATACTTTTTCAGAAGTTGTAATTTTGGTATATAAGTGTGGAGGGTACATGTGCATATTTTGGATCAATATGTAACTAAATGGAACAAGAATAAACTTGTTCAAAGAACTGACCAAAAGTGTAAACTTCTGCATTGAAAACATTAAAAAATATTGAGAAAAAGATGCAAGACAGGACTTAACTTGTATGGCACAATGCATGAGTTCTTGGGGGTAGGGACATGAATGGAGGAACAGGTCTCAACTCCATTAAGAAATGTTCTATGAAATACATCAAGTCTCAAAAATTGAGAAAATACTTTAAATTGGGATTATATTGGCATACAAATAAAATTATGATAAAATTTCAGAGAGAAAGTGACAAAAACATCTCTAGAATGTTTTACCATTGATGATTATAGTACTTTACTTTCCTATTTGTTATCATTACATATATTAAATTATACAGACTATACTTATTCTGTGAACTGTCTTCTGCTGCTCTCTCAGTCCACTTCATGTAAACATAAATGGTGTATATTGTCTTTTTGTTTGCATATTTTGTATGTCTTTTTCCATCCATTCATACTAATTTCCTTCTGTGTATTTACCTTTTCTAAATATCTTTTAAAAAACAGAGAGTTATATAAAATAAAATTAAAATTCTGAGAAAAAATGACCATTGAGTAATTAGCCCTAAATAGCACATCTATCTCACCTTTTCCAAGTCCCAAGAAGCATCAAGGGAAATGGAGAAAAAGGGGGAAATCTGGAAGAAGGGAGGAGGCCTATGAATTTTTTTCCTATGCTCAGTCATGGCAATGCAATCATAATCACACAGCAGCTACTGCTACCTGCATAATAATATTGCACACACACACACAACACACACACACATATGCACACACACACACACACACACACACATGCACAAATGCATAAGATAGGAAGGGGCTATTTCTAAGCACAAGGGGTTCTAAAACAGTGAGTGGGAACAAGAGAGTGTAATGTAACCAGGTGAAGGTGCTAAAGACATATTTGGTAATTTCTCTTTCTTATTTTGAACAAGTATATAGACACATGTTTAATGTGTATTGATATGCTTAAGCCGTATTGTAACCCATTTTTACATTTTTCTAAGTCTGTTAATTTATCTTTTCCTAGCTAAGTAAATAGTGCCTAATGTTTTTAGTCATTATTTTTTACCCAAATTACACACCCAAACATAAACCTTGAATCCTTTATTTGATTCCTGCAATCTAAGTAGTATTTAAGTTTTTATAGGCTTAACTATTTAAATATATCTGAAATGGAGATGTCCCATATTCCCCAGCAAACATCATCAACCACGAACCTTGTATTATCAGTCTCTTCATTAACTGCTGCTATAACAGCTTATTAATTTGGTTTCTGTGGTGGCTTAAATATGCATGTTCTCCAGAAGCTCAAGGTATTTGGACACTGGGTCAGTCTCTAATTAATGGTGCTCTTTGGGAAGGTTAAATGGTGTGGCCTTGCTACTGAAAGCACATGACTGGGGGTTGGCTTTCATTTTGTTCCGTTTTGAGTTTGTCTGTCTGTTCCCTGTGCCAGCCCAAAGACGTGAGCTCTCAGCTTTTTGCTCCATTTGCTTCTTTCCACATCTCCCCACCATGATGGGCTCTTATCCCTCTGCAAGAGTAAACCAAATAAACTCTTCCTTCTGTTAATTCCTTGTTCAAGTTGTTTTACCATCACAGGAGAAAAGTACCCAATACAGTGTCTCTACTTCTTCTGCTCCAAAAAACCCTAGAAAATCTTTTCAGAGTGTGAATGTGATTTCAACAATAAATGACTTAAAATTCTTAAGAGCTTTCTATTGCTTACCATTAGGAAAATTAATGTTCATAGCCATATGACCATGGTTGATCTGACCATCTTTCTGTTTCCAGTGTCACCATGTTTCTTTTAGGTTGTTTGTGTGTTTGTTTGCTTGTTTGTTTTGCCTCAATTCTCCACTTTGAGACCCTGTGTTCTTTTTCACCCCAGGGTGATTGTACACTTCTTGCATCACTTCTTGCAGCAGGGAAGCTTTTTCAGACATAGAGTCATGAAATCAGCTCTAGTTAATCTCTCTAGTCTTCGTGTTACAACTTCCCCTGAATAGTTTGTCCTTCAACCTCCTCAAAATAAACCTGAAATAAAATAGCAGTAGTACAATTATCATTATAATAATTTACAGTTGTACTTTACCTTTTCAGTCATATGTCCTATAATATCATGACTGTTAAATTTGAATGACTTGAGGATTGTTCTGATTCAACTAGGTAAGAATCACGAAATAAGAACATGTTAACCCAATATCCTGTTGTATTCCTACAAATGTTTGTTCCACAGACAATTTCAAGACACCAACTAGATATTAATGACTATAATTTGGGCAAAGATGAACCTAACTGGCTTTAGCACAGCACTAAAAGTGGGATTATTGTGCCTGCATTACAATTTTAAGCAACCTACTATATTAGGTGCAAAATGATCCTTCCTCCTATGGTTTCAGGTCTCAGGATGTATCCCAGTCACTTCACTGATTATGTAGCATATGTTGGGCTCTGGCCCTAGCACTAATTAAACTAGATGTCATGGTGCACACCTGTAACTGCAAAGGTAGAGGCAGAATGATCAGAAGCTTAAGGTCATCCTTGGTTGCATCTTGAATTTGAGGCCAGCCTGTGATTACATAAGAGCGAATTAAAAAATAAAAATGAAAACCTTGGCATATGGATCATTTGAGGAAGAGTTAACACTTCATTTTAATGATTTAAATATATGTTCACCTTCCCCCCAAATTTGAACTTTCTTTTATGGAATAATCTGTGCTTTTGATAAATACAAGTATGACAAATAGTCCATTGGTCTCATAGCACATTTGAATAAAAGTTGGCTTTGTCAAGAACCTCAGCATATTTAGATTCATTCAACAAATGAGATAAACTACATTTAAATATGTAAAGGTTATGCATAATATATGAATATATATATACAATATACTTTAAGTAGCAGAACTATAATCTTTTAATCCCTGCGGAGGAAGGGCCCAGCTGCATTTAATCTACCACATAACTCTTCCTGAGTCCAGCTAAGCCCAGGCCAACCTAATGTATTAGTCTCTGTAAGTGGAATCCATTGCAAACTTCCCATTTAAAATAAGACAAGGAGAAATGGAAAATAAACACGCATCATTGATATATTACTAAGCTAAAGAACTTCCTGCTAAGAAATCCAAAGATTGATCTACATTAAAATGTGATTTACAACAGAAAGAGAATAATTAAGCATTAGTCAATAGCTAAGACATTTTAATAGTATCTTTCTAACAGCTGAAAGTGCATTAAAAGGCTGGAAATCTGGCCCTGGAAAAGATTCATTAATTAAACAAAAATCCTTTCTCTTCACACTGGGAAACTGTCAAAATGTTTTCTAATGTGGTTATCAGATAAAACAGATACATACTCCCCACAGAAATGCTCTAAGTTTATATGGGTCCTAGTATCCGTAATCATTAGCCATTTGAAGAGTTCAAGCTGAGAGAAGAATTACAGTTATATCAATGTCTTTCAAATTATCTAATGAATCAATATTATATGTGCAGAGCTTCCATACTCAGCTAATCCCTGAGGGGAATATGTCACAGGTGTGAAAAATGCTCCTACCTTCAAGGTGCCTCAAACTAGAGTGGAAAAGAAGAGGGAAGATTCTGAAGTAAACCCTTGGATGATATTATATAATTAGCAGTTAAAGGGAGGATAAACCAATGTGGACTCTGAGAGAACACTGGGAAAGCCTTGCTCATGGATGTGAATGTGTGTTCTCCTGGGATACTCAACATCTTCCAGATTTTAAGCATAGTGTACTTGAAATGCATGAGGGGAATGTAGTGTTTTTTTTTTGGGGGGGGAAGGGAGAATTCTATCAAAGGATTATGAAATTTATTCTTGATACATGTTAGGATGAGTGAGCCATTTAGAAGGGGACCTCAGTGCAAGTACCCGCAGAGGCCAGAGACATTGGATCCCCTGGAGATGGAATTATTATAGGTGCTTGTGAGCTAGGATTAGTAAAGCAAGAAAAGAGCTAGTATTATTTTTTGTTCTCATAACTTTGGGTCTAAAGCAAATAGTTATGGAAAAATACTGGGGAAACACACAAAAAATAAGAATGAAAGACATAAAAGAAATTAACAAATAATTATAGATGAATCTCACTGGCCATGTCCCTGAGTGCCCGTGCAGAATCCCAGCTTTCCAAATTCCCAGAGATCCCCAGTGTTTCCATAAATCTTCCTATGATAATTGTGAACAATCTATAAGGTAACCTACTGCTCTGTTTCTAGGTGTCCACTGGGTCCTATTTGGTTGAAGCCTCTTGTCAGTCTCCAGTGATAAGCAGCATGCAGCTATAACTTATAAGAATACCCTATCCTATTATTGCTGTGTTGGATAACGAAGATATAAAATCAGTATTTATACTGCTTTTGTTTATTATGTTTCTTGATGAAGTCAAAGTCAAAGCTCTCTTCCTTTACAGTGCTCTCTCTCACATATGTGATCCTACATCAGTCTCAGAGCAAGCAAGACAGATGTGATTATACCCATTTTGCACCTTAATAAGCTGAGCTGAAGTGAGCATCAAGTCTTCCTCCTAAACAATAGAACACTCTATGCTGAATGTTCTCTGGAACACCATTTTCCATGATTGAAATTGTAAAAATGCTTGGGTGAATATTTTAAAAATCCAAATACATTCATCTATATACCCAAGGAATCTAAAGTCATCAGTTACCATTCCCAATGCTTCTGCTTCTGTTTGGTCTTGTTTACATTCACAGAGTCTGTCCTACTGAAGAAAAATAGCTCATATCTCCAACAACATTCTTATAGTCTTTATTTGTTCCACTCTTCAATTACTGCACTATATATATATATATATATATATATATATATCAAGAGTTTGAAAAGAACTTTACAAAGAATAATTGGATATATTTCTCTTTAGCAAGTCATATCCTACCAAGATGGATGCATATCATAAAATATATATTTCAATATGAGTCACAATAGCTCATGTGATAGTGTTTCTGCACATTTACAAACATCTATGCATGCGGATGAAGCATGCCTGCAGCTTTCTCATTTATATAAAGAACTACACATTTTGAAAATAGAAAATATTTGTTGTCATATATTCATTCACAGTTATTGTTCATCTTTTTTTGTTTTAAGAATACATTTTTATTTAACAGATGTGGAGGGTGAGGCTCGTAAAATGACACATCCCTGAAACGAAGATTGAATTATGATGTGTGTCTTTCACTCCCAGTTCCTGGTTATTTTACCACAACAGAATTACCTCTAAGTCTTTTTCTAGATCTCACTTTATTTCTCCATTAATCAAGTATTTGCTGAGCATTAACTATTTTGCAGACATCACAGAAGAAACTGCAGGCAAATTTTCAAGTTTTTCTCCTAAACCAACTTGCGTGTTTTAGGAAGATGTTATTCAAGTTACTTTTGAATAAATTGCTTTTGTGACTATGTAGAGATAAAAATGAAGGGGACAGAAGTTAAATTGGATAAACTTCTCAGAAATTATTATTCAGGCAACAAAAGAGCAGGTTAGACTAAGGAAATGGCAGCAGGTATCTTTCTTTATATTCTTGGAAGTTTATCCTTTCTGTTTTAAGTACTGAGAAGCTGTATACTTTCTCAGTCTGACAAAGTCATTCCACCTAAACTTGTTACCTTCTTATTCATTACCTCATCACAAAGGGATTGACTCGTGGCCCTGGGTGACATAGGCTTAATCTATTCCCCCCAACATCATCTCTGACCCCACCCCCAGAGACAGCTAAGGGACTTCTTTCATATACCCCCAAAATACATAATCTGCTTCTGTGTATCTTTTCTTGTCCTAATTTCTGAGGCATTTACTTTTAAAACCTGATACATTTGGAGAGGGAAATAAAGGTGAGAGCTGTGTCTTATGAGGGTAAAAATGAAAGGAGGTTGAGCAAACAGTACAGTCACAGATCAAAGTAGAGCAGGCAGCATGGGGAAGACTACATGAAGAGTTCTTACTGCTTTTTTGTTTGCTTTGATTCAAATACACTTTCTACCATTATTTACCACTAGCAAGGTCATAGGGGCATATGCCATGCACAGAAGATATCAATAGGCACTGTATCTGACTGTTGGACCAACAGTTGAGAACAGAACCTCATGACCTCATGAGAGATGAAGAGAAAGCCTTGACACAGGACTGGAGGATCTGCAGTGTCTGGAAAATTACTGAAACAAATGCTTGACCTGAGCAACATGGTATGCCTGTAAGGCCATCGACACATGAGGTCAAATCCCAGTCTCTCTATTAGCCTAGACCTAATTTGCCACCTTTGGATCTACTTCTCCATTTGACTTCTCTATTGTCTTCCTATTTCTTTGTGTTAATAACTCAAACCAATTTCTCTTAAAGAGCTGTGGATTTAATTTGCTGTTGGCCTCCTCTGCCTGTGGAGACTTCTTGTAGTACCTGACATGGAAAATTCTTCCTGGATCAAACTCTTATCTTCGTTAGGCTAGTGCTTTTATTTGTTTACCCACTACCTTCCCAGTTACCTATCCACAGAGAAGGTTTAAATTTACATAGTTGGATTAAGAACTAAGGCCAGTGGTACAGGTTTATTAAATTATTAGTTCAAGGGGACTCATGTCAACTGGGAAAAGATCTGTAAGTGGAGCAAGAGAAATGGATGTGGGACTGGCCCAGGACTGAGAACTGCAAGACACTGAGTACGGATGAGTGAGGAAGCATAGGCCTTACCTAATTCCTAGATGTGACCCAGTGGATCTGTTGGCACAGAAGGGCTTAGCTTGGATGTTGTAATGCATGAGTTCTGATGGGGAATTGTCTCATGTCATTTTTTTTTCTGGGACTCTGTTACTTCATTTAGCATAATGGCTTCAAGTTCCATCCATTTACCTGCAAAGTTCATGGTGTCATCTTTCTTTACCTTGCATAGGATTCCATTGTATAGATATACCACATTTTCTCTATTCATTCATCGGTCGAAGGACATTTGGGTTGCTTCCAGCTCTTCACTATTGTTAAGAGAGCTGCAATAAGCATAGATGTGCATGTATCTCTACAATAGGATGAGTCTTATGGGTATATACCCAGGAGTGGTATGACTGGGTCAGGCAGTAGGCACATTTTCAGTTTCATTCTTTTTTAAAATTATTTATATTTTTGGAAGTTTCCTAATATAGACAATGTATTGATTACATTCACTCCCTCATTACCTTCTGTTATTTCCCCTTTTCCCAGCTAGTCTCCCAGTGGCTACACTATTGAAGGAAAATGACCCCCTTCCACAGTAATGGTTAGCTGTCAATAGCTTCTCAGCACAGTTTCATTGGCACCTCTTCTGCCCATGATGAGATATCCATGAAGGTTTCTGTTGCCATTGTGTGTCCAAGGTTGCCACCACTATGTCTTAGCTGGTTGGCAGCATTTTGTGGCACTCCTTCCCAGCCTCTGGCTCCTCCATTCACTTTCCACACCTGCTTCTGCAACATTCCCTGGGCCTCAGGATGGTAAGTGATATAGATGTCCTGTTTAAGGCTGTGTGTTCAATAGTCACTTATTTTTAGCACTCTGCTCAGATATGATACCATCCTGAGTGCACCTGATCTTGTTCGATTTTCAGTTTCTTAAGAATTCTACACATTGTTTTCCATAGGGGTTTCAGGAGTTTGCATTCCCACCAGCAGTGGATAAGTGTTACCCTTTCCACACAACCTCTCCAGCATTTGGTATCCTTTGTTTTCTGGATCATAACTAGTTTTACTGGAGTAAGATAAAATCTCAAGATGGTTTTAATTTGCATTTCCTTAATTATTAGTGATGTTGAACACTTTTTAATATGTTTATCAGCCATAATTACTTCTTTTTGAAGTCTCTGTTTAGCTCTTTACTCCGTCTTTTGAGTGGGTCTTTTGTTTTCTTCCTCCTTTATTTTTTGAGTAGTTTTTACACTCTGGATGTCAATGCTGTATCAGATATATCACTGATGAAGGTTTCCTCCCTCTCTGTGTGTTTTCTCTTCACTTCTTTGTTTCTTTCACTGTACAGAAGCTCCTGAGTTTAATAAGGTCCCATTTGTTAATTGTTGATCTTATTTTTTGCTCATCTGCTGTCTGATTTAGAAAGTCTCTTATGCCTATGTCTTGTAGGTTACTACCAACATTTTCTTCTATCATTTTTAGAGTTTTAGGTTTCACATTTAGATCTTTGATTCATTTGGAGTTGTTTTTTTGTACATGGTGAGAGGTAGGGGTTTAGTTTTATTCTTCTACAAGTGTTGATCCAGTTATGACAACACCATTTGCTGAAGACGCTCTCTTTCCTCCACTGAGTCTTCTTGGCCCCTTTGTCAAATATGAGGTGATTGAAATCAGATGTGCTCAGGTTCAGATACTCAATTTTAAAAATTTTGATTTCAAAGTTTTTCTCTGCAAAGGTTTATTGTCCTAGGCAGAATTCAACCATGTATAACAGAGTGCATGAACTGGGGTGGGATGAGAAGAAGGGAAAGGGGGATATGTTTAAATTAAACTGAAAAATGATGTCTGAAATGCACAAAGCAATGATAAAAGTATTATAAAAATAAATAAAAATAATAAATTAATTTAAAATTCTGATTTCAAAAATTTTTTGACATAAGAAAATAAATTTTCATTTGTATTTTTATTTTCTCTTTTTGTTTAGATGGTAGGTGACAGCTCTAACACTGAACTACTCCCCAGAAATATTTTTGTATCTTTTACTCATATTTAGATTATCATACAGACACCATGCAACAATAACACACCAGTTAATTACTGGAAATAATAATTGAAAATACCTTTGTTCTGGACCATTAAGTACATTGTATTTCTTACATTTGCTTTTCTATTTTTTCCATTATAGAATGGTCAGTGTTTAACTATGTAGATTACTCAGTTTATTTTCTTTTGTTTCTGGATTTATGCTTGTATGAGTGACCTAAATACATTGTCATAGTTCATGTTTTTTTCTGCATAATCTTCAAACATATATCAATTTCATTATTTATCACAAGGCACATTACTTAGAGCACACAAATTTATCATCTCTAAGTTCTACAAGTCAGGAATCTAGGGCTGGATTGATTCCTCAAGTCTGAACTTTCCAGGATCTAAGTGAATGCAATGATGATGCCTTTCTTGGAAGCTCTATCTAATAAGCTATTTCTGAAATTATTCTGATTGGCGATAATTTCATGTCCCTGTATGTATAGGACTGAGCTCTTCACATCCTTGCTGACTGCCATCCTTCCTTCCTGGAGATGTCACATTAGTTCTGGTATGCAGCTCATAATAGTTGAGAGCAAGCAATGCATGCCAAATCCCTGCCACTCCTGGAATCTCCCTCTCTTTACTTTAATCATTTATTTGCCCACTCTGCATATCTTCTACTTCCACTCAACAAAGGATTCTCAACAAAGGATCAATAGATTAGGTTGATTACACTCAGATAACAAAGATATTGTCCTTTTCTTAAAATTCATGACCAAATTTGAACATGTAAAATATCATTTCTATAGTAGGGATCATAATTTTAGATTCCATTCATTGCCAAGCAGGCATCTTTGTAGTGGTCATTCACCCTAACAAAAGATATACCACCCATGGGCACTCCTTCATTTTGAAACACCATATTATTAACGATTTTGGTAAATATTGGTTATTTTTTTTGCAATGATGAGTGATATCATCTCCTTACCTAGATCTCTTCACTTTAATCAAGTTTCAAGAAACTAGGTCAGTGGGTACTGGGAATCCAAATTCAGATCCTCATGTTTGTGCCTCAACCCCTTTGTGGACCAACCAATAACCTCGACACTCTTTTTTTTTTTTTTTTCTTTTTACTTTTTCCTTAAACTAGTCACTTACTATAAATGGTAAATACTAAATAAAAAAATTATTGTCCCTATTGCATGTTAGTTTTTCTTATCATTCTTCGATCAGTGACACTGGCTCTCAAACACTTTGTTTTTAAAAACTGTGCTAGAAGGGGCTGCAATTTCCACAGAGAAATTTAGGGAAGAAAGAATGGGGAAAGCAATCTCAGAATATATCCTGGCTTAGCTTCTCTTAAAACAAATGTGTCTTGCCATTAAATATTTGTTCAAAGAAATCTGAAATATTGCCTGAATGGCAACCATTCATGTCCCTAATACTCCCAATGTTTTCTTCATCTGTCATGGCCTGGACCCCTGAGGCCTCCTTCCATGCTCTGTAACAGCTTCAGTATTGTACGGTTCCAACATCGAGCAGTCCTTGACTCCCATGAAGCCACTGTGCCGTCATGAGCCCATGCCTTGTCCTTTCAAAGGCAGCCTTGGCTTCTATTAAATGGGGCTTTTCACCCCTCGTAATCCTCTTTACCTTGCTACCTTCCTCAGAATCCATATGTGTAATTTTTTCATAAACAACCAAACAATAGAGGAGCTGGCCCAGTAGGAGGGGTTTACCTTGGGACATTTGCCCAAGATATCAAAGAAGCCTAAAGATGTGGGGAGTAAATTTGTTTAACCAAATCCCTACTTTGAGCCTCAATATAAGACTGATTTTACTAATTCACTTTAGTTCTAGTATATCTGGATTGATTCAACATTAATAGTAATTGAATGTAGAGGAAAATCGATTCTTCTGTTATGTGGAAGTCTCCATTTTTATCTTCAGCCTGGACTATGTACTCATGTTCCATGACACTCTACACTATACTGATGTCTGATCTATTCTAATGAGCCTTCTTTGTTCCTCAAGTTAGCATTCTGAATTGAAAATATGAATTTTTGATTAATTTTTTCAAAGTATTCTCATGTCAGGTAAAAGAGACAGCTCTCCTTGATAGTAAAAATTTAATTTTAATACCATACATCACTATGATTTCAAAATAATATTTTAAAGCTTTTTCACATAGCAAACTGTTTAGCATCCACATTCTGGAATTCAGTGAGTCTCTCTCATTGTTTCTGTCTAGCTTTTTCCCACTGACTTTTACAATTGTATAAATTTATCTCCAAATCATATCACCAAATAATGAAAGCCTTTCCTACCATTCCTTAATTTCAGAACAATGTGTCCAAAACCTTGTCACTGTGTATTATCAGGTTCCATGGAGCAGCTTGAGTTTCTTCCCAATTCTCCTTAACTTCTAAGACACAGAACATTTAGAATATTGCTCAACTATTTGCCAATTTGTCTACCATAATTAACTTTTTTCTTACAAGAGGACTAAGTAAACATGTAATTTATTATCTTTGAAATCTAAAATCTATTTATAGATCAGATAAATTGCTGTAAAGAGACTAGCACATCAGCAAATATCACCTCTCTGTACAAGGCAATCAGTAAAGAGTGGTTATAAAAGAAAAAAATACATCTTTGACACCTAACTTGAATCAAGAAACTTACCTGCACAAATAGTAAACTGAAATGATTTATAGAGAGAAAATTCACTCACATAAAATACAACAACAAAATAAAACCGTGCTTTACTGCAGAAAATCAAGCATCCAAGAATTTGACTTTTCAGAGTGTCCATAGTGGAGAGGCAAGGAAATCAGGGTTTATGGTCAGATGAATAAACTCAGAATCTGTCTCCTAATAACTATGTGACTTTACAAATGATCACGTCTTTTCCAAATTCCCATCTTGCTGATAAACAGGAGCAACGACCTCTGATTTTTAAAGTTATCAGGGAAATACTAAAAATCATATTTAAAGGACTCTTTCCACAAATATACTTAATAAATTTTTGTTTTGATATTTTTATTTAAAAAGAGTAGCTTATAAAATGTCATATGAAACTATAAAACAGAAAAAAATAAAATTAGAAATACACATTAAAAATACAAATATTAGAATTTGTTTTCCTCTAAGACTTTTATTTGTTCTCTATGTTTTTCTTTCACATATGTTTCTGTTTTCCTACAACTACTTTAATTCTAAACTAACACTTTTAACATGATGTAAAGCAATGTGACATGGAAATTACTAGAAAGTGAAAGGAATCATGCACAGACACAGACCAGGAATTATCTCTTTGCCTTTGGGAGGAACAATTGTTTGTATAGACAGAAACTGTTAGAATCCCTATTTACCAAGGCAAAGGTATTTCTCTTGATCTTTCAATATTAGAAATGAAATCAGTGTAAAGAGAACTGTCGTACCCTGTATATTTTAAATGATCCTCTCTCTCTCTCTCTCTCTCTCTCTCTCTCTCTCTCTCTCTCTCCCCCCACCCCCCTCGCTCAAACATAATGTTTTTTCACAGTATTTAGTAGGCTAATAGGAGGGAAGTTATGTATTCCAATTGCTGTATGCTACACAAAAAAATAAGCCTTTTAGATCAAGGAAAACTTGCAAGTATATACTCCAAAGAATTTCGCAGGGTTTAATGGATCACTTCTATGAGGTGTGTATAGTGGCAATGTCTACTTGATTTTCAAGTAAGATTGAATTCACTGCAGTGAAATATGTATATTACACTAGACTAATTCAAGATATGTTGTGCCTAGTGCTCATCATTTTTGGTATGTGATTTAACATTCATGGTTGAAGATCTTGCATAGATGGTCAGTTCATGCATGAAATATCCTTTACATTAGGAATGATTTCTGTTAGTCGTACAGAGATGTTAAGAGACTGACTCACATTTTCTCTGCAGCTCATAAGAATGATAGAAACATTAAAATAAGACTCTAATGCCAGATTTCCTGGGTTCAGTTGGTGTGAGTCTGCTAAAGTCATTTATATTTAACATTTATATGTCTCAGTTTCCACATCTGTATAACAGAACAACTTTTGTACATTTTAAAGTGATTTCATTCAATTTAGAAAATTTGATTCAGTGATATATGTGCATATATATTATATAGAGAAAGGTACATATATTATTCATAAGTAATACAAGATTTCTAATTAAAATGCTTAATAAAAAGCATTATTTTTCTTTGTAAACCATATTTGTATTGAATTTTTGTGGGTTTTATGCAATGCATCTTAGGCATATTTATACCCCTTCTCTTTCTGCACCCTTATAACCCATTCTCAGAACTTCATGCATTTTGTTGTATTAGTTAAAGACTATCAATTCAAGATAACCCTTGATAGGGTCTCCTGGAGCCTATTAAGCCCATTTAGTGTCACTTCATTACAGAAGATCAACTGTCCCTTCTTCAGCCATGACCAGCTACCAATAGTTCCTCACCAAAGTTAAAGCCTCTTGCCCTTTTCCCCAGTTCTATGCTGGTTTTGCCTGATTGCATGTGCACGGCTCTTTTTTTTAAAGAAAATACTTTTGTTGATGTTTTGTGTATTTCATACATCATTTTTAGTCCAATTTAATCATATTCCCCTTTCCCTACTCCCCATGCCACCGCAGTTTGTGCATTCTCCCATACATGTCCTGCATCTTTCTCTCTGTCTTTTTAATTATTTTCTCTGCAGAGGTTTATTGTTTTGGGCAGAATTTAACTGTAACAGTCAGTTCTTTGACCCAGTCCTTATGTTTTTGTTGTTCCCTCCCATTTGTACTGTTCCAAAATAGTGTGCATGGTTCTTATGTATGTTCTCACCATGGCAGTAATTTCACATGAGAAAGGGTCAGAATCTTGGAGGAGTCTGTTTTCTTACACTCATGCACCTCCTGCCCTGGCTCTTACAATCTTTCTGACCCTTGTTCCACATTGGTACTTGAGCCCTGAGTGGGTGGTTAATACAGGAGTCCTGTCCAAGGGCCCATGCTCTGCAGACTCTTGTTTTCTATACTTTGTCCAGTTTTCATCACCCTCTGTTGCATGAGGAGGCTTTGGTGATGAGAGCTGAGAAATGCATTAGTACTCTATCTATCCCTTGCTCCACAATGTTTTGTGAACCTTAGTCATAGAGGTTCCCTTGTAGATGTGTCACTTCAGTTAAAGCATATCATAGATATTTATTTTCTGTGATTGACTAGTTGAGGGAATCTATAATACCCTCTGTCTGTTGCAAAAGAAGCTTATTTGATGAGTGGTGACTGTCATAACTTCCTGTAAATATTAGGATCCATGTTTAGCATATAATAAAAAATTAGATGCGTCTAGGGATGTGACAGATATAGGATTTTTCTCAAAGAACTATGAACTTTTCAGCCATGTGTATTTAGCTATGTTTACAGTGCCACACATGCGTTTCCTCCCACTGAGTAAGCTTTAAACCCAATTAAGTAGCCCCTGATTACATGCAAGATAAAATGCAGCTACTGCAGCAATATAGTTTCTTATGCGAACCACATTTTCATTATCCATTCTTTACCTGATGGACATCTAAGTTGTTAATATTTCCTTGCAATTTTAAATAGAGAGGCAATGAACATGGAGGAACAAGTATCTGTGTTGTATGATATAATGTGCTGGAGTTATATAACTAGATAATGTAGTATATCTACACTGTTTCCATAATGGATGCACCGATTTTCATTCTCAACAGTAGTGGATGAATATGTGTTCTTCATTTCGCACAGCCATGCCGGTGTCTATTGGCTTCTTAGCTGTAGCTCCAGCTGTCCTGGAACTCACATTATAGACCAGGCTGGACTTGAACTCACAAAGATCCACCTGCCTCTGCCTCCCAAGTGCTAGGATTAAAGGTGTGCGCCACCACACCAGGCTTATTTTTCTAGATATATGACAAAGATAGGTTTTTTCTCTCGTATCTATGTCCTCTCCAGCCATGTATATTTGGCTGAATTTACAATGGTACCCACAAGTACACTCCCATTGAGAGGGCTTCAAATCTCATTAGATAGCTCTTAATTACCTCCCAGATAACAGTGCCACTACTACACCAATATAGTTTGCGGTGTCGGTCGTTATGGTTATTAGGCATTAGGGCTGCGTTGCACCACTGATTGATTTTCTCCCTTAGCAGTTTGCATATTATCATCTAGTATTATAAGGAAGAAGACTTCAAGGTATGTTACTGCTCCATTGCTCCATGTTCTGTATTGAGAGTATGTCCTGTATTCAGGGAAGATCTAGGGGGTAACTAAGAGCTTAGGTAATAGCCTGTGTTATATTTTTTTTTATTTTTATTTTTATTTATTTTATTTTATTTTTTTAACTTTACTATTTTTTTATTGATGCTTTGTGTATTTCATACATCATTTTCCAATTCAGTTCAGGCATATTTCCCCTTCCCTTCCCCCCATCCCACCCCACCCCATCCCAGATCATGCATTCTGCCATAACTGTCCTGCATCTTTCTCTCAGTTTTTTTTTTTTTTTTTAGCAATAAGTGATAATTTATGAGTACAAGCATCCTTCATGTAAAACCAATTTGCAAGCAGTTGTGCCCAAACCCACACAGCCCATGGGTCCCACCATCCAGCAGGGGGGGCTTGTATGTTCAATCAAGTTGATCAAATGAGTGTCCAGTCTATATTGTTGTAGTTTCACCATTAACCCCAATCGAAGCCCTTACATTCTACCACGCCCCCTCTTCCGCAGATTGTTCCCTAGGCTTAGAAAAGGGGCACAGGTGGATGAGAAGCAAAACACTCTACTTTCTCTGGAGCTGATGTCTTGGTCTCTAGTCAGTTCTGGCTGTTTTCTTTCATGGGCTGCCAGCTTGTCCAGGCATAACCTTTCGATCCTACTAATGAAGCACATGCAATTAGATATTTAGGTATTTAAACAGTATAATATATAGCCTTTCGATCCTACTAATGAAGCACACACAATTAGATATATGGGTATTTAAACAGTACTAATTGTTATGGTAGGTTACTTTGGTATAGACACAGATGTTTGGATGGTATGTTAATCCATGAATTACATTTTCTTCTGTTAAGTATGACAGGGTCTTCGTGTGGTTTATAACATCTCCTAACCATTAGAGGATGTAAGCTTGTGGCATCAGCCGTGGGTTATTCCTCCAAGGAGAGAGCTAATAGCCAATTAGATTTGGGATATACAGACATATGGCTGCCACTGCTGCACAGTATTTCCAGGCAGATGAGGTGTAGCTGGTGCTGACGGAGGAGTCTTGCTTGACTCAAGGAGACCTATATTTGCTTTATTGGTTTAGTGGTCTTTGGTAACACTCTCTGGCATCCCAGAGACCATCTGTATACTTGCAAGTGCGGTCTCCATACATCTTTCCCATGTTTATATCAGGTCTTCAACAGCAGGGCCTTATCGCCTCTCTTCCTGCAGATATCCCAGTTTGGAGGCAAGGAGCCTTTACCTTTTGTGGGGGCTTGGATCCCCTGGCCAACATCTCCTTGGTAGAATAATCCATTGTTGATGTCAGAGCTCCTGTATTAATATATTTTGTTTAAGTGCATAGCTTAAGGAGACTTTAGCATTATATTTGGTTCTGAATAGAGAATAATCCTTTTCACAGTTTCTATGTCCATTAGTCAATTAAAGAAGGCAGTTTTACTGATTTTACAAGAGAATACCTCTATAACAGCTGGCTCCAATCTACAGCTGGAGAACGACCTCATCATCATCATATTTCTCCTTATTCTATGGGGGGGAGTTAAGAAAGTCTCTTGTATTAAAACCTTTGCGGCACCTAGAAGGTAAGCTTCGTTAGGAATCATTAAAAATAGTTGTTACTAGTAGGATCCACAGAGGGGCCTGATGTCTGCAGCAATCTGAGGCATTTCTTCCCTTCAATGCCCAGAGGAGTCAATCCTTCTGCTGGCACTTTCTGGTACATCCTACTCACTGCAAAGCTGCATTTTCTTTCTCAGCCATTAAGTTGGTGATACTCTGGCCTGTTGGAACATACAAATCCTTTCCCATAGTTAGTTTTAAGATTTGGGTTGCAAGGTTTTTTGACAAAAAGTTTTCATATCTATCTATATCCCCCTTTTTTATTTAAGGTTTTTATTTTTGACCCATGAGTCTCAAAAAAGCAGTTGTTTTATACATACCTATAGGGTGGAATCAAGGCACAGATTTCATCAAGTTCACCCATGCTGTTTTGGGTTACTGTATGTGATTAACTTGGGAAACAAAGTTTATTTTTGAGTTAAATCATCCTATAGGTGAAAGAGATTGCTACCAGGTGATACTATATGACAGCAAAATTATAGAGAACATTTGTTTATACCAATCCCAAAGTAATTGTTATACAGATTTTAGTTAAAGCTAATGTGGACAAGAGCAATTTATATCACCAATTAACTCAGATGCATTACCGTTTTTATCAGCCTTCAAACCAATGTTGTCCAATATGCACATATTTACTTTTACTAAGTCCTAAAACACCATGTATCCTGTAGACAGAGTCTGGGCAAAACTGGATACTTGTTGAACTCACGTCAATTAAACATGCACCAATCGAATATACACCCGTGTCCCTCTCCCACCCCTCCCACCCCTCCCGAGTCACCATTTCAGTCAGCCTTCTGATGCAATCTTTCTGTTGTTGTTCTTTTAATATGCATCCCTCTCCACAAGAAATATTTATAACTGGGTTATTGGTACTAGCGTCCACATATGAGAGATACCATTTGTCGTTTGTTTTTCTGGGACTGTGTTACTTCACTTAACATGATGTCTTCAAGCTCCATCCATTTACCTGCAAAGTTCATGATGTTGTCTTTCTTTACTGCTGCATAGAATTCCATTGTGTACATGTACCACATTTTCTCTATCCACTCGTCAGTTGAGGGGCATTTGGGTTGATTCCAGTTTTTTGCTATTGTGAACAGAGCGGCAATAAATATAGCTGTGCATGTATCTCTGCAGTAAGATGAGTCTTGTGGGTATATACCCAGGAGTGGTATGACTGGGTCAAATGGCAGGATCATTTTGAGTCTTCTAAGGGTTCTCCACACTGTTTTCCATAGTGGCTGCACAAGTTTACATTCCCACCAGCAATGGATGAGTGTTCCCCTTTCCCCACACCCTCTCCAGCACTTGGCATCATTTGTTTTCTTGATCCTAGCCAGTCTTACTGGAGTAAGGTGGTATCTTAAGGTGGTTTTAATTTGCATTTCCTTAATTATTAGTGATGTTGAACACTTCTTAAGGTGTTTCTCAGCCATCTCTAATTCCTCCTCTGTGAAGTCTCTGTTCAGATCTTTGCTCCATCTTCTGAGTGATTCATTTGTTTTCTTTCTTCTTTGTTTTTTGAGTAGCTTGTATACTCTGGAGATTAATGCTTTGTCAGATGTATCTGCTGTGAAGGTTTCCTCCCATTCTGTGGGTTTTCTCTTCACTTCCTTTATTGTTTCCTTTGATGTACAGAAGCTTTTGAGTTTAATGAGGTCCCATTTGTCAATTGACGACCTTATTTCTTGTGCAGCTGCTGTCTGATTTAAGAAGTCTTTTCCTACACCTACGTCTTGTAGTCTGCTGCCAAGTTTCTCTTCTATCACCTCCAGAGTTTTGGATTTCACGTTGAGGTCTTTGATCCATTTGGAATTGACTTTTGTACAGGGTGAGAGGTAGGGGTTTAATTTCATTCTTCTACAGGTGGTGATCCAGTTTTGCCAACACCACTTGTTGAAGATGCTGTCTTTCCTCCAATGTGTCTTCTTGGCCTCCTTATCAAATATGAGATGGCTGAAATTGTATGTGCTCAGGTTTGGATCTTCAATTTTGTTCCATTGGTCAACTGGTCTGTTTTTGTGCCAGTACCAAGCTGTTTTTATGACTATAGCCCTGTAGTATAGTTTGATGTCTGGTATAGCGATCCCCCCTGTATTGCTCTTTTCGCCCAGAGTTGCTTTGGCTATTCGGGGTCTTTTGTTTTTCCAAATGAAATTGAGGATTCTTTTTTCCAAACATGTGAAGAAGCTCTTGGGGATTTTGATTGGGATTGCATTAAATCTGTATACAAGTTTAGGTAGAATGGACATTTTTACTATATTTATTTTCCCAATCCATGAGCATGGGAGGTTTGTCCATCTCCTGATGTCTTCTTCAATTTCCTTCTTCAGAGGTTTAAAATTTTTGTTGTAGAGGTCCTTGGTATCTTTGGTTAGGTTTGTTCCTAGGTATTTTATTGTTTTTGAGGCTATTGTGAGTGGGAAGGTCTCCTTGTATTCCTTCTTCAGCTGCCTACTGTTGGTGTAGAGAAAGGCTACTGATTTTTCTAGGTTTATTTTGTATCCTGCCACCTTACTGAAGCTCCTAATCGTTTCTAGGAGTTTCCTGGTGGAGTTCTTAGCATCCCTTAAGTAGACAATCATATCATCAGCAAAAAGGGATAGCTTGACTTCCTCTTTTCCTATTAGAACTCCTTTAATTTCCTTTTCTTGCCTTATTGCCCTAGCAAGGGATTCAAGCACTATGTTGAAAAGGAGTGGTGACAGGGGACAACCTTGCCGAGTTCCTACCCTTAAGGGGAATGCTTCTGTCGTTTCCCCATTTAGGATGATATTGGCTGTGGGTTTCCTGTATATGGCTTTGATTACATTAAGGTATGATCCCTCCAATCCAATTCCCTCTAGGACTTTAAACATGAACGGATGCTGGATTTTGTCAAAGGCTTTTTCCGCGTCAATTGAGATGATGGTGTGGTTTTTGTCTTTCAGTCCGTTTATATGCTTGATGATATTTATTGATTTTCGTATGTTGAACCATCCCTGCATCTCTGGTATGAATCCAACTTGGTCATGGTGGATGATCTTCTTGATGTGGGTCTGTATGCGATTTGCCAGTATCCTATTTAGAATTTTGGCATCTGTGTTCATTAGGGAGATGGGTCTATAGTTCTCCTTTTTAGTTGCATCTTTGCCTGGTTTTGGTATTAGAGTGATGCTGGCTTCATAGAAGGAATCTGGGAGAACTCCCTCCGTTTGTATCCTTCTAAACAACTTGAATATTAATGGTTGTAAGTCTTTTTGAAATATTTTATAGAATTCTGCTGTGAAACCATCTGGGCCTGGGCATTTTTTGGTTGGGAGGCTGCTTATTACATCTTCAATTTCTTCACATATTATTGGTCTGTTTAAGCTGTCGATCTCTTCTTGGTTGAGCTTTGGTGATTCCCAAGATTTCAGATATTCATCCATTTCTTCTAGGTTTTCAAACTTGGTAGAGTATAGGTTTTTAAAGTAATTCCGTATGATTGTCTGGATCTTTTCATTATCTGTTGTGATATTTCCCTTTTCATCACAGATTCTATTGATTTGGAGTTGTTCCTTCTTTCTTTTGGTTAACTGGGCTAGAGGTCTGTCTATCTTGTTTATTCTCTCAAAGAACCAGCTTTTGGATTCATTGATTTTTTGTATGGTTTTCTTTGTTTCTATTTCATTGATCTCTGCTCTGATTTTTGTTATTTCTTCTTGTCTGCTGCGTTTAGGGTTCATTTGTTGTTGTCTCTCAAGTACTTTTAGCTGGAGTGTTAGATCGTTCACTTGTGCTCTTTCTGTTTTTTTAATGTAGGCACTTAGAGCTATAAACTTTCCTCTTAGGACTGCTTTTAAAGTGTCCCATAGGTTTTGCTGCGTTGTATTATCATTGTCATTCAGTTCCAGGAATGTTTTTATTTCTTTCTTTATTTCTTCCTTGACCCATTCATTATTCAGGAGAGTGTTGTTTAGTCTCCATGTGTTCTTGTAGGTTGTAGGGTTTATCCTGGTGTTGATATTGAGTTTTATTGCACTGTGGTCTGAAAGAATGCATGAGATTATTTCAATCTTTTTGTATTTGTTGAGTTTTTCCCTGTGTCCCAGTATATGATCTATTTTGGAGAATGTTCCATGGGGTGCTGAGTAGAAAGTGTATTCTCTGGTGTTTGGGTGGAATATTCGATAGATGTCTGTGAGGTCCATTTGGTGTATTGTATCATTCAGTTCAGATGTCTCTCTGTTTATCCTTTGTCCTGTTGATCTGTCTAAAGGACTTAGTGGGGTATTGAAGTCCCCTACTATTAGTGTGCTGGGGTTAATCTGAGCCTTGAGATCCTGAAGAGTTGTCTTTACAAAGTTTGGTGCGCCGGCATTTGGTGCATATATATTCATGATTGTGAGATCTTCATCGTCGATTGTTCCTTTAATGAAGATATAATGGCCCTCTTTGTCTCTTTTGATTTCTTTTGCTTTGAAGTCTATTTTGTCTGATATTAGGATAGCGACACCTGCTTTCTTTTTGGTACCATTTGCTTGGAATATTTTCTTCCATCCCTTCACCTTAAGTTGGTGTCTGTCCTTGAAATTGAGATGGGTTTCTTGCAGACAGCATATAGATGGATTTTGTTTCCTAATCCATTCTCCCAGTCTATGCCTTTTGATTGGGGAGTTCAGCCCATTAATATTTAAGGTTATAATTGAAAGATGGATGTTTTTTCCTTTCACCTTATTATCCATTTGGACTTTTAGTCTCTGATTCTACTCCTATGTTTATATTTTTATTAGTTTCTTTTCCTAGGTGCTTGAGGATAGTTGCTCCTCTCTTCTGCCCTTTGAATTGCTTCAAGCATTTTCTGGAGAGTTGGTTTTCCGGACATGTATTCTATCATCTTGTTTTTGTCTTGGAAGATTCTTCTCTCTCCTTCAACTGTAATTGACATTTTTGCTGGGTAAAGTATTCTGGGTTGGCATCCATAGTCCTTTAACACTGGGAATGCTTTGCTCCATGTTCTTCTTGCTTTCATGGTTTGCGGCGAGAAGTCAGTTGTAATTCTGATGGGTTTCCCTTTGTATGTGACTTGTTTTTCTTTTGTGGCCTTCAGAATTTTATCTTTGTTTTGGGCATCTAGCATTTTGACTATGATGTGGCGTGGGGAGTTTCTTTTCTGATCTTGTCTATTTGGAGTCCTGTGTGCTTCTTGTATTTGAATGGGTTTGTCTACTTTTAGTTTGGGGAAGTTTTCATCTATTATTCTGTTGAAGATCTGATCAATACTATTCTCTTGAGATTCTTCTCCTTCTTCTCTTCCTATGATGTGGAGGTTTGATCTTTTCATAGTGTCCCATATTTCCTGGTTGTTCCACTTTTGTGTATTTTTAAATTTTTCATAATCTTTATTGAGCTTTTTAATTGCTCTGTGTTATCTTCCAGATTTGATATTCTTTGCTCTGCTTCCTCCATTCTACTTCTGAGGCTTTTTCCTTTCCTTTCTTCTTGATTGACTCAGTGTTCTAATTCCTTTTTTGTTTCATCCTGTGTTTTCTTTAGTACTTCCATTTCATTTTTGAGCTTCTCAATCTCTTCTTTGTGCTTCTCAATCTCTTCTTGGTGCTCCTTACTTCTTTAGTTGGCTTCCTTTTTCAGTGTTTCTACTTCCTTTCAGAGTTTGTTTTCTTCTCCCTCTAGTTCTTTTTGGAGTTTGCCATTCTGTTCCTTTAGTTCTTTCCAAAGTTTGTCTCTGTATCCCTCTAGGTCCTTTTTGAGGTTTTTTTTCTCTCTCTTTAGTTCTCTGAATTCTTGTTTATTTTTTTCTCCCTCTTGTTCTTTCTGGAGTTTGTCAATCTGTTCCTTTAGCTCTTTCCAACGTTTGTCATTGTATCCCTCTAGGTCCTTTTTGAGTTTTTCATTCTCTCTCTTTAGTTCTCTGACTTCTTTATTTTCTTTAATTTCTCTGCATAGGTCTGCAGTTATTCCTCTAAGCTCTCTTCCTTGAGTCTCCTCCAAGGGGATCCTATTGTAGCTATTTCCTCCAGGTTTGGTAGGGCCTAGTGTTGGAATATCCTGTGCCTTTCCCATTTTGTCCCTTCGTCATGTCCCTGGCATGTGGTTTTGCCTTTTGCTTGCCTCCTTCTGATGCTTTCTTTTTCCCCCTTTCCTCCTCCTTTTTTTCCCCCTTTCCTCCTCCTTTTTTTTTTTTTTTTTTTTTGTCTAGGTTTCAGGTTTTCAATTTTGTTTATATATTGGATGTTGGAAGCCTAAATCAGTCTTCTCTTTCTGTTCTGAAGGTTCTCCAAAGGAAGTCCACTTAGATTCTCACCAATTCCCTTTGGCACGGGTGGGGGGATTGCGTGCCTGACCTAGCCCGCACCCCAGCACCTCTGAGACAGCGACCCCTGAAAGAGGGCTCAGAGTCGAGACCCTCTTCCAGCCGCCCCTATGCCAGACCACCCCAGCTGTACCTGCCCTGCCCCCGTGAGTTATGGCATCCTGCCTGTGACTCAGGAGCCCACCCATAGCCTGTGTTATTTTAAGACTCTCTTGGACCACTCTCAGAAACAACTCAAAGGGAGGTCTCTTCCATCTGGCACTATGATCCTTACCATATAGCCTCCAGGTATACATATGCACCAAAATTCAGACACTATACACTTCTCAATGAATTTCATGGTTATCCCATTTCCCTCTGGGTTCCTAGACCCAGGAGATCCATTCGTCTCTACTCTTTTTTTCCCTTGAAAGCTCCCTCCACCCTCCCCAGTCCCAGCATCCCATGATTATCCCCACCCTCACTGAAATAACACCCCTTCCCACCACACCCCTATTAGGAGTTCCTGCCTCTTAAAACTGTGCCTTCCCCCCCGTATTTCCTTCTATCCTCCCTTCCCAGCAAAACATTCCCACTTTCCCTACACCCCCTCTACAACTTCTATTTCCTACTCTCCCCTCTTCTGACATTCTTTTTTCCTTTACCTCCAGCTATCCATAGAACTATAGTCATAAAAAAGCATGGTACTGGTACACAATATAACACCCAGATGTGACTACATACAATTTCAACCAACGGATATTTGACAACACTACCAATCACACAATGGAGGAAAGAAAACATCTTCAACAAATGGTGCTGGCAAAACTGGATCTCTACTAGTATAGGAAAGATATTGGACCCTTATCATTAAACTTGCAAAAATTCAAATATAAATGGATCAAAGAGTTCAATATACAACCTGAAAGTCTGAAGCAGCTAGAAGAATACATAGGCAGCAACCTCCAAGTTATCATTGCAAAAAATGACATTCTAAATTGGACATCGCATGCTCAGACATTAAGGACAACATTCAGTAAGTGGGACCTCATTAAGCTAAGAAACTTCTGTATATAGCGAAAGAAACAATCAAGGAAGTGAAGAGAAAAACAACTGAAACTGAGAAAATCTTTACCTGTTGCACATCCTACAGAGGATTAGTAGCTAGAATATACAAAGAACTCAAAAAACAAACAAGGGGGCTCGAGAGATGGCCTAGCGGTTAAGAGCGCCGACCGCTCTTACAGAGGACCTGGGTTCAATCCCCAGCACCCACATGGCGGCCGAGAACCGTCTGAAACTCCAATTCCAGGAGAACTCCAGTTCCAGGGGAATCTGAGACCCTCTTCTGACCTCCACGGCATTGTACGACACGAGTGCACAGACCTGCATGCAAACAGTACATTGATACACATACAGAAATAAATAAAATTAAAAAAAAAAACAAGAAAATAAATGACACAATAAAAGATGAGCTATAGACCTGAACAGAGAACTTTCACAAAGGAAGAGATAAAAATGGCTAAGACTCCTCAACATAATCAAAGCCATACCCAACAAAGCCACAGTCAACATCGTCCTAAATGGAGAAAGTTAGAAGCATTCACCTTAGAGGCAGGAACACAGCAAGTCTGTCCCCCAACACCACTCCTCTTCAATATAGTGCTTGAAAATCTACCTAGGAAATAAGGCAAGAAGGGAAAATTAAAGAAGTACTAACTGGAAAAGAAGTGAAACTATCCCTCTTTGTAGATGATATGATAGTTCACCTAAGGGATGCTATAAACTCTACCAGAAAACTCCTGGAAATGTTTAAGAGTTTCAGTAAAGTGGCAGGATACAAAATTAACCTAGAAAAAAAAAACAGTAACCATTCTTTACACCAATAAAAAGCAACTGGAGAAGGAATACAAGAAGACCTTCCCACTCACAATAGCCACAAATACAATAAAATATCTAGGAACAAACTTAACCAAAGACATTAAATATTTCTACAACAAAAATTTTAAAAAACCTGAAGAAGGAGACTGAAGAAGACATCAGAAGATGGAAAGACTTTGTATGCTCATAGATTGGAAAAATTAATATAGTAAAATGTCTATTCTACACAAATTAATATACAGATTCAATGCAATCCCAAATAAAATCCCAGAAAGTTTTTTCACAGACTTAAAAAAATAATTAAATACATATGGAAAAACAAAAGACCCCAAATAGCCAAAGCAACCCTGAGCAAAAGGTACAATACAGGGAGGATCTATACCAGACTTCAAACTATATTACAGTGTTATAGTCTTAAAAATAGCCTGGTACTGGCACAAAATAGACCTGTAAACCAATGGAACAAAATTGAAGATCCAAACTTGAGCTCATACAATTTCAGCCACCTCATTTGGTACATTTGCACAATGGAGTTATACTCAGTAGTAAGAAAAGACTAAATTATGAAATTTGCAGGTAAATGGATGAACAATAGTGTTATATTAGGAGAAGTATCACAAGCACAGTAAAGCAAGCTATGTATGTGCTCCCTCATTTGCAGATTGTAGTAGCAATCCCTTATCTGTGAGTATAAATCCAGTTATAACAAAAGGAGCTATAAATATTTTAAAATAATAAACCTTGTTAATATTCAGATAATAGAGATAATGCAATTTAGTTTCTATTCCCAGCTAGTATAAGACTGTTTCCAAGAAGGACCTATGCTTAGAAAATCTTAAGAAGAATACCTTTGAAAAATACTTTGAAGCAATCTAGTTATCTTAGAATAATAGACCAATGACCATTGTTCTAAATTACAAATGTTTAAGGGATAATGAATAAGAAATGAAGTAGCTAAAGCTGAGTTCAGTTTTATGTATCAACTGAAATTCTAAAATTATTAACTTTTTCTTCATCAATGAGGAAATAAATTTCCTATGAATAAGTAGTTTGACACTTATAGAAATGCCTCAGTCTGCCCTTGAATCTAGATACAGTGTTATACACACCTTGGTTTTGAGAAACTTCAGAATTCGTAATTTTTTGTATTTGAAAACCTTAATTATTCTATGACAGAGATGACAAATTGCCAAACAAATGAAAGAGAGGGAGGAGAAAGAGTGAATGAGGGACAAGAGGATAGAGAGAGCATAATGAAAACACAAGAAGAATAGTTTTATACTGAACTACTCATGTAATTATTTTCTTTCCAAATTACTGAATTGCTAAATATAACTTATACAAATAAATGCACATGTGTAGTTGAACATTTTGATCAACTTCAGTAGAAATTAAAATAGAGCATGTGTAGCTTCCTTTTATCTGGACTCTAATCTTATAATTAATGATTTTACTTTCTCTCCTAGAATTAATTAAATTTCATTAATTAGACATTGAAACCCAAAGTGCTACTTGGAGAAAATTCTACTAGACTGTGCTTTCACTCTGCATAAACTGAACCAAATTTATCTGTAAGTGATCTCTGCAGTGGAGTTTTCAATAGAATCTCCATTTCTGGTGACAGTTTTGGAAATCAAGCCTACTTTTTTTCTGTGTGGGACATACTTTGGTGCACATTACTCTAGTGCAATTTGGAAACTTGATGTAATACCCAGCTCGATGGAACTTGCACCCCTAGGCTGACATCGAGTTTAGGCCTCATAATTCAAAATGAAACTTAGGAAGAAACTTGCTCTCCTAGTTACCAGATGCATTTTATATGTAAACCAAATAATATTTCACTTATTTTTTAGTTTTGCTGGGAATTTCAAATAGGAAAATGTATTGGTAGGTAATATTTGCACAATGTAAAAAGATAAAATATAAAATGCCCAATGATTGTGTGTCCATGTGTATTAGTCACTTTTCTGCTGCTGTGATAAAACCACCATGAGCAAGGGAACTTATAAAAGGAAGAGTTTATTTGAGCTTATGATTGACGGTTCCAGGGAATCAGAGTCCATTGTGGTAGGAAGCATGGTGGCCAGGGCTGGAGCAGCAAGCCAAGGGTCATATCTCCCAATGATCATAGGAAGCCAAGAGAGAGAGAGAGAGAGAGAGAGAGAGAGAGAGAGAGAGAGAGAGAGAGAGACTGAAGACTGCAAGGCTTGTTAAACTCACTAAGCCTGCCCCCAATGATGTACTTCCTCCAGCACAGCCACACCTTCTAAGACCTCCAAGAACAGTGCCACCAACTGGAGACAAAATGTATGAATACTTAAAGCTTATGGGGGATACTCATTCAAACCACCACAATGTGGCTCTTTGTACATTCTCATGCATCTCATCTTTGGTCCTGCTCTTGAGCAGTTGTTTTTTGGTCTTACTTTCCTGAGAGGACTTACCTTAGTTTCTTCATTGGAAACTGATGAATAATATTCCAGAAATTCATCTCTTTCCCTTATTTGTCTCTCTTCCACCTTCCCCTCCTTCTTTTTTCCATATTTTGCTTCTTGTATGCACAAGCTTTTATACATGTATGTCTTTGTAATCAGCATTAATAAAAGCAATAACCATAGTATATTAACTAGCTACAATGAATGAAGGGTTGTTCATAACATTTTGCATGGCTCACTTAATTGGTGGTCAGAAGACCTTCAGAAGGTAGTATAATACACACCAGGGAATGCAATCCTTTAGTCTACTCATCCCACATGTGAATTTGTTCAGAATATGAAAAGTGAACTATATGCTATAAAATTACTTTTCTAGGGAATAATCACTGTTATTGTATAGTTGCAATCACTTTTGTAAGACACTCATATAAGGTCAGCTCTTTTAGTTAATAAATATGAGAATATAGTATACACATGTGTGTCCACACACATGTTTGCACATGCATGCACACATAGACATATATATGTGTATATATATATATAATGTATATAATTGAATGAGAGACTTGAATTCTCATAATTACTCTGTTATCTTTGCATTATTCTAAATCTCTAACAGTGGTCTTATGTATGACATAATTAACCCTCTATTTCTAATAAAGGAAAATAATAGAATCTGTCTTTTTAGACTGCTATAAAGCCTAATAAAATAAATATTGAACAACTGAATCTGAAATAAAATGAATCATCTGTCTGTATCCATCATAATTAGTGAGGGTATTAAATATAAATGAGGTATGATGTGTTTAGCAATCACTCTATGCCTTTAACTCACCATCGCCATAATAATCAATTATACTGCATTTCTGTTTCAGGTAAACTACATTTTATTATGTAGTTAATCTAAAAATGCAAATAAACATATTTTGTTCCAAGTCTATAGTGCATCTATATGTTTAATCCCTACAGGTAGAGAATGGTAAGGGGAGTTGTACTAGTAATGTGATGTTAAACTAGGATGAAGCTCAGTGAGTCAGACAAACAAAAGAAACTAGTATTGTGTCTGCCTATTTCAAATAGGACAAAATACTAGGAATTTCACCTGTAGCTCAGTAAAAAGATAATGTTGGTTCTACAGTGAAGATCTTGACTTGGAATTTGTAAGATTTGTTATCTTTCCCCTGGATCTTGGGGAAGGCCGGTTAAGAACAGGTGGGTGGGCCTGCTTCCTGCTGGAGGCTATGCCATGCATATCTGAGGGCTGTTCAGATTATTCACACACAGTGCTTTGCTTTTATTCAGCTATGTTGGACACAGTTCTGACTCTTGCAAACTGAGTTCCCTGCCATTGAGGATGTCAGAAAGATAATTTATTAAGCCAAATCTTGGTTATCCAAGTTAATTGAACTTTAAAATTCTTTCTGAGTATTAAGCAGAGAAAGATTTTTGCCCCTGGGAAAATATGATCCAGTAATAAGAGTCAAATAGTAATAAAATATGTAATTTCAACATCAGGTATGAAAGACCGTAATGGGACTTTGTGATCGATCCAGGCCTTTCCTCAAAATTTGGGCACCACGGAAACATCCCTTAAATCAATTGAGCCATTTATTTCCTCCTGTCTTTGTCATTCTCTTGAGCTTGATGACTCTGCTTCTGTTGAATAACTGCAGATTGCAAATCATTTTAATGTTTATTTCCCCAATTGACTTTCCTTTCAAATGTGAATAATTCATTTGTACTTCTTTCTGAAAGTCTGAAATGCCAAATCCTATTGTATGAAATGCTAATGTAATCTTGATGATTTTTGAGGGTGGAAGATGAAAGAGCAAAGTCAATATGTCCAAAAATATGTATGTGTGTTTTGTGTGTGTACGGTTGTGTGTATTTCTGTGTAGCCTTCTCTAAAGTTTATGTAGGAAAGTGAAAATTAAATTAGTTGGGAAAGTTAATAGATTTTTATTTATTAAACAACTGTTTTTAAATTTTTGGTTGAGATATTTATTATTTATGTTATATTATAGTTCCAAAATGTAAACCGTATATTTTCACATAACAGATAATAAAATGACATCTTCATAAAACAAAGGAATTAGCAAATTATATCATGAAATATAGAAAGTTTGGGCTGCTCATTGTGGCATATATCTCAGTACTCTGGAAGGGAGGTAATTTGGTCAGAAGTTCAAGGTCACCGTCAGGTTCATAGTGAGTTCTAGGCCAGCCTGGGATACATGAGACATGTTTCCATCTACAATCCATCAAAAAAAAATGAAGTAAATTATGGGCTAGAATTTCTTAGAAAATGCAGCATAATAATGGAATGAAGCATGGATTCATGAAATTTGACAGATGACAGACATGCTCCTAGCCTTTCTTTTTTTTTTTTTTTTTTTTTTTTTTTTTTTTTTTTTTTTTTTTTTTTTTTTTTTTTTTTCTTTTTTTTTTTTTATTTTTTTTTNGGTCTCCTTGTAGCCCCAGCTGTCCTGGAACTCGCTCTGTAGACCAGGCTGTCCTTGAACTCACAAAGATCCACCTGCCTCTGCCTCCCAAGTGCTAGGATTAAAGGCATGCGCCACCACGCCCGGCCTAGCCTTTCTTTTAAAATAGGACCAAAACCCCTGAAGTTTCAACCTATTTTGTAAGGAATTACATTTGTGGATGGCAGCATTTTGAGACTTTCAAGATTTGAAAGAATACTAGAATAGAGAACAAAGTATTAAGAAATTGGCAACTGATTACCCCTGGGTGAGGAAGAGCTGATCTTCTGTAAGGGAATGACATTGGAAAGGCTGATTGGACCCCAGTGGATGAACTTACACTTAGGAACATCTAGGTACACTAACATGACTCCATAGGCCTTCATATAAATGAACGAATGCATAAAATTCTGTGGGGGATTAAGATATGGGAGGATGTGGTTGGAGAGGGGGTATAAAGATGATTAAGATGTTTTGTATGAAATAGACAACACTTCAATAAAAATATAAAAATAAGAACTTGTTGCATGTTTGTCCAAATGCATGCTTTGAATCACAAGGATGGAGAGATTCTCTCCCCAAGCATGAACATACTTTCATCTGTATAACTAGCAGTTAGCTCCACAGAAGCACAGAACATTGTAAGTAAGAGTAGTGAGGACTGACAAGATGGCTCAATAGGTAAAGACACCTGCTACCATGTCTTACTACCTGAGTTCAATTCCCCAAACCCACATGATAGAAAGAGAACCAATTGCTGAATGGTGTCCTGTGACCTCCATATAAGTACCCAGGCAGGTCCACATACACACTCCACACACAAGCACAAAATGAATAATACATTAATAGATACATAAATGAATTGACAAATAAATAGAAATATGTAATTTCTATTAAAATAAGACTAGTGAAGCAGTCTGTTTTACCACTCAGGAAACTAAAAGAATTCATGATACAATCCTAAGATCTTATTAAATAATTAAAACAGATTTTGATATTTTCTAGACATCTAGCCCTAAACTGTCCATGGAGTTTTTGGCTCAATTTAGAAATTACAGTTAGGTAGAGGAGCTGGGTTATGCTGTTCTACTGCACAGTAAGGTCACAGTGACCAGACATTGATATATCCTTGAAAAGCTAAAAGAAAGGTTTATAATATTTTTCTTAAAAATGAGGCAGGTGGATCTTTGTTAGTTCAAGGCCAGCCTGGTCTGCAGAGTGAGTTCCAGGACAGCTGGGGCTACAGGGAGACCCTGTCTTGAAAAGACCAAAAATAAAATCACAAATGTTGGGACAAATAATTATTTTTCCCTTAGCCTGAGAATAATACAGTGCATACATGTATCAAAACACCAAATATCACCTCATATATGTGTGTGGTTTTCCTGTTGATCTAACAAATAAAGGTAATATCTAGTGGTAACTCAAGAGAACACAAGAAATACAGACTAATTTTGTAGTTGCTTGGAAGATAAGAGGTCAAGGACTCTATATGCTGAAAAGAGTGACACACATCCTTCATTGTACTTTGGGTTTTACATAATTTATCTTAATAGTCACAAGTGAAAAAAAGAGGTTGCACTACCAGCTTCATTCTGTAGTCCAGGAAACTGAATCATAATATCAGTTATGTCTGCCTAATAAATAGTGAGTTTGTGATTCAAATTGTGAGCCATATCACCCCAGCATATCATTTAATATCTGATTTCAACATCCCTTGTATTATCATGCTGGAGAAAAAAAGATAAGGGAAGTATACCTGACCCTAAAAAGTAGCAATCATTACACAGCACATCTAAAGATTTCTTTTAATCTAGAATAGATTATCTTTAGTTACCTAACACTGAAATCCTTACTCATCTTGCTACATATGCCTTAAATCTCACCTCTTCTAAGAAGCCCCCCTTGATGAACTTCCACACAATTAATTATTTATCTCCTCTTGTTTTCCAAAAAGGTATCGGTAGGTGTATTTACACCAGTTTTTCACATATTTCTTGTTATAAGTATCATAATATATATATATATATATATTAGAATAGATTATACATCTATGCATAAGTTTTATGTTTGTGTTGTGGCTCAATGGATGTTACACACCAAATGTATTATTATTTATCTTTTAACTACTGCAGACACTAACATACATTATGCTTTCACCATGTTCTTGTGTGAAAATACAAAAGCAGGAAAATAAGAGGAACAAATTTTGAATGCATGAAACTTATTTATTTGAGTTCTGTATATTGAGTCAGTCTAAATCTACTTGAAATAAATCATATACACACAACATATTTCAAGAATTACATTAGACAATTATTAATACATGATGTAGATGCATATTATAATGGTCTCTCTTATTGACACATCTACTTCATTTTCTAACTATACCTTATAGGGACCATGTCAGATTGTACTGCTTAATTATATTGTATAACAAATATTTTTCCTGATATTTTTTCTATTAGTTTTCAATTATTATAAGGATATTATAGGAATACCATCAATATTATGAAATCTGATTCTATGGAAAAGTGGTTTCAATTCAAATTCTCTTCTGGAATAACTGGGGATGCCCTAAGCAACAGCTCCTTTTCCCAAAAACTCAAACATTGGTATATTCTAGAATTAACTTTGAACAATTCTTATGTTCAGCAAATATTCATATGTGTAGTATACAAATACATTTATAAATTTGATTTTGAATGATATTGCCCTACTTCACAGAGGGAAATTTGGATTAGATAAGGTATTCAGAATAAAATTTAACATACAAAAGTACTCACTAATCACCTTTAAAGCAAAATTAATTTGTATTTCAGTTTCTTCCAGTCTTTAGTTGTTCCTGTTTTCTGATTGCTAAATACCAAACTCTTTAATATTGTGGGCTTTAATGTTGAGTTGCTGCTGATTCTTTCACATTTTTAAATACAATCCATATTCCTAAGGAAATATAGTGTTTCTGGTAATATAGTACCTCATAGCTCACACCATTCTTCCCACCTTTATAATTCCTTGATTCCACTTCTTCAGCCTCAAGTCCTCATCTTTAAAAATTCACTTCACTGTTTAACATCTTGATGCACTGGCTTTCTCCTCTGAGTCACATCACACCTGCTAACAAAATCTTTTTCAGAAGTTCCACTACAATACCTATGGTTTTGTTGTTGCTCTGACTTTCATCTCTGGAAGATGAGAGACTCTTAGATTTAATCTTGTCCTCAGAATCTATCACAGTGATTGGAGTTCAGTAAATCTTTGAAATACTTTTTAACAAAACCAAAATATTTTAATTTGCAAGATGGAACACAATGTCTTCTTTAAGAAGAGATAAAGCAGATGATTTATTTGTTCGAATATTTGCAGACATTGAAATACAGTGCTGTTACAGAGAAATGTACATTTTAAACTATAATGCATGCAGCCAGTAATATGGTGCAGAGGGTAAAACCACTTGCAGCCAAACCTGAAGACCTGAGTTTGATCCTTGGTATTAACATGATAAAAAGAAAGAATGGACACCAGCAATTGTACTCTGACCCTACATGGTGCAGTACAGCCCATGCAGGTGTGTGTGTGTGTGTGTGTGTATGTGTGTAAATACAGGCTGCAAACAATAAAATAGTGTAAAATGTGATAATTTTCAGGTGTTTATAGTAAAGATTTGTTCTGGATTTTAAGCAGATAATGCCTAATTTAGAATTTTTTGGTATAAATTTCACAAATGGCTTACTTCCAGATTTTAATGCACACATGAAGACCTATTTGTTCAGTCATTTGTATTACAACCTGCTGATAATGAAATACAAGTTCTTGCATGAGACCCAATCACAGAGAAAAAAAGGAACTGTTATGAGACATCAAGACAAATTAGCATAAAACTCAGTCAGGGAAATGACTTTCCTTCTTCATTGCTGTCTGTTAGCAGCCTGTCACACTGCTAACAGTGTAGCTCTACGTCGTGCCTTAAAGATGACGCCGACTTCCTGAGATGGCTAGAGAACAAAAACTAGCCACCTTTTCCACATGTAGCCACTTCTTCCACACTAGGGCAAAACTGCGCATGACTACTGCTCTCTAAATTCACGCCTTTAACATGCAAATGAGGCATCGAGTCAGCGCACCAATCCAGAGCATACCCGAACCCTCTAGACTGCTATATAAGCAGTGCCTCTTCCCCATTTCGGGGTCCTTCTCACAAGAGAGCTGTACACAATAAAGTTTGCTGCAGAAGAATCCTGTTGTCCGCGTGAAGTTCTTGCCGGTGAGACTGCTGCACGCGACAAGTGGTGCCGAAGACCCGGGCCCGGGAACTTGCCATCGCTGGCGCCGAGAGGACCCTTCGCTTTCGAAGAGGATTCAGAACTGCGCTCAGGAAGTATTTTTTAAGGTTAGTTTTGAGAGATATGCTTTTCTCTAACGATCTAGAGGGATTCCAAGCTTGCCTAATCATTTTATTG